>JAMKCH010006761.1:0-95247 GCA_023653785.1 Ophioderma brevispina | reverse complement strand
TTTATCCATTTTTTGGTTACTGTAGATTTCACAAGTTTTTTTGATGTTCATCAGTAGGGTCGTTCGAGAACGCTTGTAAGTTGTAGCATCGTCAAGTTGTCGCTTGCCTTCGGCAACATTACAGCCTCCTTCGGGACCAAACAACCACTGCCCCACCCTTATCTGCGGTTTGATCACCAGATCTTATTAGAGGCGAAGTTCGTTGCAAAGCCTTCGCTCACCAGATGATACATTGTTGCCCCTAGATGTGCGAGGTTTCAATGGAATGGTTGATGTCAATCAAGGTCTTATTGACCTCGTCCAGTATGCGTATTTGACCAGTGGGCGGGGTCCATCAGAAGATGTTGATTGAAGTCTCTCAAAACAGTCTTCCCCCCAACGCCTATCATGGTTGTTGTCATGGAAGAAGGCTCTTTACAACGAAGTCGTCGGAGAAACGCTTTCAACATCCTCAACACAGTAGATAACTTGTTGGTTGTGATTCAAGGGGTACAAAGTTTAGTCCCTTGCATAGAACTGGCCCACGAGCATCATCGAGAGTTCCAGGTCATCCGGAATGGTCAACAACATGAGTACCTTGTGTCCAATCTACCAAGACATTCTTTACCAAGCCGGCCTATTATCGCGGACGCCGTGAGCGCCATATCAGGGATAAGTTTGTGTACGTGCCTCTGAACCACAACAGTCTTCTGGTATGCACCTTGTGACAGACCTGTATAGATGCAAGACTTGTGCACACATTCTTCTTTATTGCGATTGGTGGATCTAATGGCGTTCGATATTAATTACATAATCCTTTTCTTTGTCTCAAGAACTTGCTAGATGCTTTGTGTGTGTCGACGATGCAATCAGATTTTTTTTAGATTTTACATGTATAAGAGAAACAAAACTTCCCATTTCTGTGTTTGTCTGTGCATCACCACATAAGATCTATCCGAAGCAATAGACAAATCCGACCAGGCCAAATGATGGTCAGAAGTGATCGCCATACTTGGGGGCCTCCACCCAAAACCTTCCCAAATCTTTTGTACGTCCTGTACCACGCTTGATTAAGTTAATTCAAAATCTACATTATTGCACATTTGGGGAATTCAAGCAGGATGCACCCCAGATATGGCTGCCATGAGGTGTTGGGGTGTGGAATGTGTAAAATAGAATTGTGATAAAGCTGGCAAACCGGATGCCGCTCACTTTAACAGTGATCACACCACCATTGATGACCGCCCCAAATCACCGGCATTCTTTTACTTCTGGAAATTCTGATAAGGACCGACACAAAGCAGAACAATCTCTTATCATCAAACTCCAGCCTACATCTACCGTGGAAACCTGGCCAATAAAACCACACATGTGAGGCCTTCATCCGACCCGGTATTTGGTCCTGTACCGGCAAGGAATGAATGGGCCGGGGCCCCCATATCTCTCCAGGGAATATATAGGTTTCACCCCTGCGCCGTGGTGCGTTGTTTAAACCAAACAGTTCCAAATACAAACTACGGTACAAATACAAGACTGCAGCATGGAGCTACTGCGACCACAGAAGTGAAGCGAAATACTACCAGCAACACCAAATAAATTTATCAGAAAATGTCTGTGATAAAAACAAAGGTTGAAACCGTATAATTCAAAAGAAAGAACGCAATTCCCTTGCCCACAAATTCCAATACAATACATTTGTCAGAAAAAATTAAAAACAACAATTCCATCTAAATTAAGCAAAAGGTTAATTTAAATAGACCGGAGCCGACAAGTACGGTTAAACTGCACCGCGCCTTAACAGGGCGGCGGCCGCCAACCCTTAGTTATCGTCAAATGAAGGTTCAGTTGCATGGGTCAAGGTCAGGGTAGGCAGAACATTACGGTTAAAAAGTGAACCAGAACACACCAACTCGTGCGGTAGTCTAAACCGAGTCATTCTCCAAGAAATGACCCGGTAGCTTTCTAATAAATTGTTGGCTAACTATGTTTAGAGAGGCGTATCATTGGACCGGTTTCTGACAGCAGACTCGCACCAGTCGTTGGGGTTAAGAACTGGGCCATCGCTATGAAATTGCTTCTAAGGATAGAAAGGACAGAAAGTATACTAATAAAAGAGAAGTAGGCATCTCAGACATTTCTCCTGGGTCAGCGGTTAAACGCCTCTAGATAGAACCCAACTCTTGAGTGAAAAGTTCAAGTAGCCGGGCCACGGGCATTTACGTAGCCGGGCCACGGAATGTTGACTTTTCAAAAATGAACTAAGTCCAGGAGCGGACCGCTTCCTTTGTTAGCGGGTTTAAATCGCTCAAGATTAGAACCCAATTCTTGGTGTGAAAAGTCACTAAGCGGGGCCACGGCAGCGATATTTTCCCAAGAGCGGACCACTTCATTGCGCGCTAAAATCGTTCCTAGATCTACTAAGCGAACTTTGGGTGAAATGTCACCTACGCGTAGCCGGGCCACGGCATGTAGACTTGTCACAAAAATGAAACAAGTCCAGAGCGTACCGCTTCCTTGGTCTTCACCTGGAAGTGGCCGGTTGACTTAAGAGGAGGCGAGCGGTCTCGCTGAATGCTAGTTCAAAAACGACTAAGTCCAGGATACCAGAAAATTGAATAATCCCGTCAGGGTAGGGCGCCCTACTCGAAATCTCACTCGTCAGGTTCCATCAATGTGGAAAATTTCCTATATATATATATATATATATATATAATTATATGTACACCAGTATCCGAGATGCTGTTCACCACGTATCACCAAATTTCCATGTTGTCATTGAAGTGGGATGTCAAGATGGATCTGCTGATATCCTCGAGCAATCACAATCCATGTAGTTAAATGGGCGACGACTCCTTTTTTGGCACGGTAATTTCCAACATGTGACGCCCGAGACTACCCGATCAACCGCACGGTGACAGTTACCAGCAAATCGTGCATGGCGTTGGGCAACAGGAAGACGAAACCTGGAGGGTACAGTCTCCACCAATCCGTGCCCTGGCCCTGTGCCCACCCAGGACATGTCCTGAACCCGCACATGAAGCCCGACACAGACGCCCATCCAGTCCCATCGCAGCTCTCTCCCTCCATTGTCCATGCCCAGATTCACACAACGGAACACACTCTCCCACAAGGGTCCAAAGAATTCCTTCCATCCAGCTTGGTCGAATTGGAGATACCAGATTCCTACAAGTGGTGAGTTTATTGCAGGCAATTCCAAGCTTGTCCCTTTCTTGACATGAAGTTTTTTGCTGTCGGCAACATAGGATCCTAGATACCTAAGTCCCTGATCTCTTTGAGTTGGCTCCCATCTGAATTGCAATAGGTCCGATGACCAGCTTCCCTCACTAACGGGCAACACATTCCAGACTTCTTGGCTCTCGATGTCGGCAGACTTTGTATGCAGTCATTCCTCAGTGGTTAGCAACCCCCTGCACTACACACCAGACCAGCTGAAGAGCTCGATCATCGGCGTAGTCAAGGTCTTGTCAGATACTGACTTTGGTGATGTCTAAAACGCATGGGTTACGATGGTGAGTCCCTTGTCGCCCAAGACTCTGTCTGGGGAGTGCAATCACCACTTGTGTGCACAGAATTCGACGGTAGGCGAAAATTTCTTTTTTCCCTACACGTTATTCTTGATTTGCGGCTTGATTCTGTCCAAAAATGTGATATTAATTAATTAAATGTTAGTAGGAGCTCATTATTAGTGAGCTTAATAATAGTAGACAAGACATCAAAACAAGTATTGCGGTGATTACAGCAAATGAGCTATTCTTCAGGAAACCGCCATGACTAATTTTCCCACCAATAAGGAAACTTATATAGGACTAACAGCAAAAAAATCTTAAAAAGACGGTTTTTACACTCACATGAACAGCTTCAACAATTAGTGAAAAAAGGCACGCAAAAAACATTAAGTGACAAATATTGGAATTTCGAGGACAAGAGAACATATATTATTAAATTGAGTGGAAATTAATTTTACTCTCTAAATGTAAAGATGTGAAAATTTACTCCCCAAAAGAGTAAAACTCTTGTAAACCACTCTAAAATGAGTGGTTTTGTACTTAAAATTAGCGAATTTTTCACTCAAAAAAAAGATGAAAATCACTCCAAAAGGAGTGGATTTCCACTGGTGTGAGGAGTTTTAAACGAAGGACAACACGAAAACCAGTGGAAATCCAATATTATTGGAGTATTTTCACTCTTTTTGAGTGGGGAAATTTGCTCTTGCAAAATATATAAAAAACTAATTTTGGAGAGTGGTTTACAAGGGTTTCACTTTTTGGAAGTGTGACATTTTCACTCGTTCATTTAGAGAGTCATAAGGCCAAGGGGCTACTATCCCTACTAGCAAACTATGCAGACTTGTCATAGAGATAAAATACTTTATTATATTTTTTAAACCCACCTTTCTCTTCACTGAACAAAAAAATGAGCTTATTAAAACACTTGTAGACACAGGACAAGCCTAAACATTACAAATCAAAAAAGCGGCACGCTCATTACTGAACTGAATGGTACGTCATATTTGTGATACAGCGTGGGAAGATTTCGGAAATCTTGCACTGGTGTTCATGACGTTCGAGGAACTTTAAGGTGGTGGTAAAAATATATGCGCAATGGATTAATGCGAAAATCCGGGATGGGTCTCGGCTATTGGAAGCTAAAAAAACCGAATGACGGAATCAGGCATGGGACATTCTATGTGAAACGTCTGGCAAAATCTTTCCGGTAGGTATCGATCTCTGGCTGGTTTCAAAGAAGTTTTGCAAGGCTAACAAATTTCATCTTTGACTATGATTGAATTTGGTGAGTCCTTAGTTGAAAACAGAGCAAAACAAACATAGAAAATGTTTAATGAATTTAGGGACCGTCTTCAAATCACTAAGGACTCACATTTACTCTCCTTATCAGGCGCTTCGGAATGGTGACTTACGAACGGGGAACACAATGTATTTGAATGGGCCCGGATGCGACACACAGGGAAAAAATGTTGTTGAAAAGACGGATGGATTCATGGGATACACAAGAGAATGTTCTCTCACTCAAGTCCATTTTAAAACTTCTTTGCAGCTCCTCTGTTGAGCACTGTACTGTGGATGATTTCGGAGGGAGGTTTATTCAACTAAAAAGGTACAAACGATGTAAGGGTGTTTGGTTAGTTTAAAGTTTCGATATTCCATATTGGCATATCTGCCCTCCCCAAAAAATAACCATTGAATGTCTCAATTCCTTTATATCTTATAGTTCCTAGCACATTTCCAAGTCACATAACTGCAACTGAACTGCCGATAACAACCGTAAATTTTACTGGAGTGCCTTGCCGTGTTCTCAAAGAAAGGGTGCCATGCTACGTTATGAGTATGTATTGAAGCTGAGATGATGGACAGCAAGTGTTTAATGGAGTAAGCACCGACGCATTGCAGTAGGATTCCCATTTCGATTGCAGGGCCTACATATTTGCTTGTTTGCAAAAAACAATGCTGGTACAGGACCTTCTACTACGCTTGCATTTTCTGTCGGAGGTAAACATAACGTGGACAGATTTATTGTTTTATTTTGTTTTCCTGGGAGGGGTTACCCGTCCCTAGTGGGTGTGCATATTTACAAACGTGCGCATACACTCTGCTTTACTAAATGTCCCCAGTAGAGTCCTACAAAATTTAACATGTCGTTCTCGTGTCGCGCTCGCGAGTGTGTGTGTGTTCGGGTGTGTGGTCCTGGGGGGGTGGTATGTGGGGTGTGGATTTGGGGTGAGTGTCGGTGTGTAGGTGTCCCGTTGTACGTCTGCAACACATATTTTTACAAACCAATTGTAACCACCTGGGATAATGGGTAGTCACACCTTAATTTCAAATTGGTACCAGAAGGTCTTGGATACACATGACGTAATATGTCAAAGGTGAGTTTTCAAACATGTTATTCTCATAAAGCAACATTGCGATAACACTTTTTAGTGTCCTTCTCCATTTATTTGACGATTAAGAGAGCTGACATTGCCGTATTGCAGTCTAAAAGAAAATACATACAGCATGAAACGGCAGAAAGGCTCGGGTCTAATGTTTACTAAGAAATTGAAGTGGTTATGTAACCTTAAAATAAGATAATGTGCATTGGATCCATGTCATTCCTCGCGACCGTCAGGGCAAGAAGCGGGTCAGGTGATACTTTGTTAACAGCCATTGACGTAGGTTCGATCCAGGGAGTACCAATTGACGTTATTTATTTCTGATCTCCGCATCCACTCATTTTTACACGCAAACGTACACTGCACCCTAACAAACTCGTAGAATTAATTTACAGTATGCACGAGTATGCGACGTAAAGCATGCATTAATAGCACTTTTTTACTCATGTGACCGGATAAACCACTCAAACAAATGACAAAGATCTACTTAGGTGTTTATATAAATTTATATTTACTTTATTTTTTCATCGAGAACCGGCCAAGATTTGAAATATCATTTCCTACATTAAAATTTGTATATGCGTTCTACCGTTAAGGTAACAAGGAATTGAATCTATAGGCCCAAGTTTCCAAAACATATTACTCCCGATTGTCTAGCGACACATATTAAAACAGAAATTAGCTCAATGATAGAATGCTATCCATCTCTGAGCAAGCTTGGTCTATTTTTTCGTTTTATTTTTTGTTTTGCGTTATTTGCTGTTTGATTATTGTTTAATTGTTTGTGGCTACATTTCAATCTATTTTTGTCTTAATTTTTGCTAATTTTTTTTTAATACTATTGTTTGTTTTTTTTATTTTGTTTTGATTTGTAGTTTTGGTCTTTTTTTTGTTTGTTTTTTGTTTGTTGTTTCTTTTGTGTGTTTTTGGTCTCATTTAGAGAAGAAATATATCCAACATGTGTAAAAAGAACATTAAAGTGTTCGTTACTTCTATTTTCCAATGATTTATAACTTATTTAAGAAAACTATCCGTTGCCATACAAAATATTCTTACAGACGAAACTGGATTATGTGCAATGCGTTCAGGTAAATCAGATGAAGGTCTATAACTTTCTAGTAACTCAAGATTGATCTTATTTTGCTTTATTACTTAATGGCATATATATGAATGTTTCCTTTACAGACCTGGATGAAGTCCCAACTATTGCCATGCCAAATATGGCTACCGTCGATATCTTGCACTTTAACTGGAATGACTTACCATGCACAAATGAATTTGAGATTATTCTTGGATACCAATACGTATTGGCGACTACTGACCAATCGAATGAAGTTACAAGTGGTGAAACCACGAACACATCTATTACTCTAACTGATTTGGATGTGGTTTGTTTTGTTCAGTATAGTTTTAGCGTGGCATCTAAAAACAGCGTCACTATGGGCCCAAAGGGAATCCATAATTTCACCATTGAAAAAGGTAAAATGATGTTCGTGTTTTTCTAAGAAAAAAATACATGTGCAAGGTAACAACGAAATATTACATCTTAACAACACGTAGTTTTCGACACAAAAGTATATTATTTTCGCGACACCTTGTTTTGGAAATCTCGACAAAGCGATTTTCAATTTTTATTTTTTTTTTTCGATTGCAAATGCATCCACTTGCGTAGCTTTGGTGCACGGTATTCAGCCACCTATTAATAGATCTGGAAGTCACACAATATTTGAGCAATATGTTAAGTTGAATCTAAATCTGTTGGTTTTCGAATCAGTTCAATAATACTTAGTACCTCATTACTTCATAAAACATTTTATATAGCACCTAATGATAGCGTACATGCTGCGTTGCCACATTTTTCACAATCGTGTCGTACAAGAGCAAGGTGACATAATTATCAACCGTTCGGCCGTTTAGCGAGTTGTTACATTTTTGAAAACAAAAATCTGATTCTGTTCGCAAAGAAATTGCTGATACGCAATATGGTGTAGCATGTAATATGAGAATACTAAATGGGTAACATGGCCCAGTGTTTGGGGATTTGTGTGTGTATTTGTGCTAGTACAATTAAAACAAATGGAGACCAGACTTTAACACATTATTACTGGTTAGGGATCCTATACTATAAGGCTATGGACCGACTAACAGACTTGAATTATACGCCTACTTGAATTATGCGTCTGCTGCACAGGTTGTGTTCTCTATAAGGACCACTTAAATTTAAGTAGGAAACAAGGATGAAATACTTACTACCTATTACTTATTTTAAGAACATAAAATGGTAATTATCCTTATAATTGGTCCATGCGTTTATTCCATGTGGCGTGGCGTGGCGTTCATTTTATATTACAAATTGATAACTCACCAATTTAATTCGATAGAGGAGAATTAGTCATGAAGTTAAGAAGCGGACTGCAGTGACTTCCATTGGAAACAGTATGATTTTCAATATGATTTACTGCAACTTTTAAATCCTGGAGTGGGTTCGGTCAAGAGGGCATAACTTAAACAATAGTCAGGTGATCGCCAAAATAAGGTGTCAACATACGCGTAAAATAAACACCGTTTCCAATTATATCCCATAATGTATAATCCCATGTATCGTTTGAACTTGAGAGACTAATTTCAGGGGTGTGGAGTTATACTTTTTGTGGGGTGTTTATAATATTTCTTTAGTTGTCAATATACACGATAAAGAGCTTATTTACAGTAATACCAAATCCTTTTGTGTCTATCGATCACAAGATGTTTTTCATTAAGCTGTTTTTTAAAATTATATAAGACTTTTGCATTCTACACAAAATTTTATGTATATATGTATGTGTGTGTGTTATGAAAAAGTTGTCTAAGTATTCTAAAAGACCCTGCCTATACTGAACACAGATGATGTCATTTTGGGTAGGTGGCATTGTCTGCCGTGTAATTTTTCCATTGATTTGTACAGGGGCTTGATGGAGATATGGCAAATCAAAGTGATCGCTATCAGCATATAAAGAATTGATTGAATTTCATATTATTATTTATTGTTTAGTCACATGAATATAAAGGTACTTAAACAGGGAAAAATTTTTAATTACTTGTTTTTAATTAAATAACCCTACGATCATCGCAAAAAAGGTAACGTTATTTTTCTTGTTAGATCTAGGAGCAATTCCCCCGGAAAGTATAAATACCGACGATCCAACATTTCATTCTATGCAAAAAAAATACTAAACAATTGGCTTCCTCCTAGCAGGAAGCCCTTAAAGCACTATTGGCACATTTTTGAAGAGAGCCCCCAATTTTCAATTGATATTTTGCCACAGTTGCGTTGGTAATTGTATAGGAAACGATACCTGCGAACGAGGAGAATGCTAAAAAAATGCGTTTTATACAAAATACGCATTTTGTACTTAGAATTGGCGATCCCAGATTGGACTTAATGGCAGAGCTGAAATGCTACGTGATGTCCGTCCATGATGAAATAGTGCCACCTCGAGAAAATAACCTCTAATTTGACTTGCCCGCACTTATAAAAACAACTCATGGCTGGAGCGTAGGACACGTACATGGCGCTATTTCCGGCTATTTCACATTGGAAGGCCATTTCCAGCCGCCGTTGAATATTATCGGGGATCCCGAAATAATTATTCTAGTACAAAATTCCTTCGTTTGTGCACTTGACATTTCGGAGGCTGAACCATTCAACAGGATATAGTTACTGCCCCGTGTGTTACCAATTAAACCGTGTAAAAATCTCCAAATTTGAAAATTGGGGTCGGAGCCCTTCAAAAAAAAATGTGCTCAAAATATGCTTTCAAGAAAAGTGGATATAATATACAATGAAGTATATCCCCAAATCCTGAAAGCTACCTCTTGCAAACGCATCAGGGAGCGAAACATTACTTGGTTCAGCCCACCTTTCAGTGACACAATTGAAATTAATGTCGGCAAGAAATTCCTCTCTCTGTTGGATAAATGTTTTCCCTCGGATCACCAACTTCACAAAATTCTGAATAGAAATACTGTTAAAACTGTTTCAATTTCATGCCTAACATGGATCAAATCATTTCTGGACACAATACCTCTCCTTCGAACCCCGATCACAATGTATCTCCGACGGATTCTACTAACATGTAACTTGTAGAAATGCTTGCCCCCCTCGTAGGCAAGTTAGTGTCTCACATTTCTGTATTTACCAAGCTTCTGTAACTCGGGAAGGAATCACAACACGGAAAGCACCATTTAAAACTAGATACTACTACCATAAACCAAATTATTCAAGAATGAAAAACAACGTAACGCTACTACTTCCCTCGGCCAGTATATCTGGTCCCTACAAGACAAAGTATATTAATTACTGTATTCAATTAAGAATATTCACATGTGCCAAAGCCTACTCTCCGCAACATAAACGCTCGCTTGTCATCCTCTGTTCATTAACAATAGATCATTTCATTTCATTTAAAGTTGTTGCTATCGGCGTATGATTACCCTAATATACACCGTTTAAGTATACCTGGTATCTTCTTGTTCCATACAAATTTGACCAACACGCCGAATCTTTAATTTCCGTTCATTCGCGATTTCCATTCCACCGCAAAGTTTTTTAATTATTGAGAATAAGTGACGGTCATGATCACGTCACTCAATTTGAATGAGAAAAAATGAAATCGAATGTTTAGCTTTAATGAAATTTAATCCGTTTAGTGTCAATTCTAAAATATCATGCACATTTGCGACACCAATATCCCAAACTATTGAGGGATGAAGGGTCGTCTTTCTTTCTATATTAGTTTCCCGATCGAGTTGAAAACTTCGCATACAATAACGACACACACAGATTGGACATAGCTTGATTTGCCATCATTGTTGCTCACCCGACGAATACCTTGTAGAGGTTGTTATCACTAACGAGAATAATTGTATGCCCGACATTCACTCTTTGTCTACTACAGCAACAGCAGCTACATCTTTTACTGCTTTAAACCTGTCACCGATACCTTATTCCACGTACATCGTGTATGTGACACCAATTAAGTGCTGCTGGACCAAAATGTCAAAAATAAATTACACAACACCGAGACAGGTAATATTACCAAACTATATTAAAGGAGTACAACTTTCTTGATCAGTAGCCTCGTTCCCAATTTTAAATTCGTTAAAAATAGATTTTGTAGGTGTGCTATATGAACCCGTAAACTCTTTTCATATTCTTGGCAACATCGCCCGAGTATGCCTTTATGGAATAAGCACATCGGCGTATTGGAGGCAAGATCCCAAATAAGATTTGCATTATTATCTGAACACTCGACAAAGTATAGTCTATAGGCCTGATATTAGCCATTTTAAAACATTAACTTCACGTTTCAAGCACCTTGGTTCCGAAGTTATGGGCTTTGACGTTTTTTCTGGAACTTTCCAGAAAAAAAAATCGGAATTTTGAACTGTTTTGCTAATTTCATCAGAAAATGATCTAAATATACAACTTTTCCAATGAAATGTTGTAAGCGTCCAATTTTTTCAGGAGAGGTGTTTTTTTTTCCTAACAAATTGTCGCCGGAAAAAGTGTAAAGCGAAAAGACCTTCAAAACTAAAAACCGTGTTTTTGCTAAAAAGACGCAAAATTGGTGGCCAACTTGGTAAAACAGCGGAACAAGGTCATATCTCGACGAGTTATAGCATTCTCGTTGTTGCGTTTTGGATTTTCAATTCAGATTCCCTTTACGGGTAATCTTGTATTAAGAGCGTTGTATTTATCATACTTACACAATTTGCGAATGATATGGGGCAGAAGAGATGATTAAACCAAAAGCTAGGGCCTAGAATCCACTTCACACAGAAAATAAAGAAATACTAGAAAACCCGATGAATCAAAGAGTAAAACTGATGGCGGTTCCTACAAGTGGGATCTTCATTGACAATAAAATTATAATGAAATTACTAAAGTCAATGGGTATCTATTTAAAAAAATGTGATTTGGCCCCAGAACCTTGACACCTCTGTTTCCGGCATCTGTGTGTGCAAAGAACCTTGGTGTTATGTTTGACTCTCACCAGTGATTAGGTGTTAATGTTCTTGTAGAACCCCAGCACGTTCAACCGTTCAAGGGTCATCGAGCAACGTTATCCGTCTTAATTAAGCACTCCTGGTATCTATCTCGTTTCTTGGGGGGGGGGCTGTAAAGGTTACTTAGTAGGGAAAAGTCACTTTAGTGGTGAGTTGCAGTATCTCTTTGTCTCGATTAGTTTGTTCTGAGGTATCTGGGCTTTGGACAAGACTTTGGCGGGTTAACCTGCTTTCGGGGCGCTCAACCGTTCCATTCCCTACAGCATCTTGCCGAAGTAGCTTGTAGTTCCATCTGTCGAATGCTTTTTGAGCTTCTGCTGAGGCAGATGACACAGCGCGCTCTGAGTGCGATTTTGGATGCTGTATCGTAACATAACCTTCCTCTTTTTCCTTAAGGAATTCTCAAAGATGCCGGCAGTTTGTTGACTGATGTATTTGCATAAATCTGTTTTCCCTACTTCTATTGGAACGTATGTATTTGACCATTTTCTGTTTTTTTCAGAGTCAGCACTAGATCTTGATATTTGCACTTCTCTCTTTCTAGCATTGGCACATGGATAGGTTCTCCTCCATCATGTCCATAGGGAACGACAGCTCTATGATGATCACCGTCTTTGTTTTGGTATAAAAATATGGTCTCTTAGCTGTCTCAGTGATTTCCGGAGGAACACTATTTTGTTTGTGATCCTCTCCATCAGGAATCATCCAGTCAGGGGCCTTCTTCAGAAGTTGTTGGCTACTGTCTTAGGCATTGGTACGACTGGATTTTCGATGGAGGTTTGTACCATCAGCTGTGCCAAAGGCTATTGTATATAGAAAAAGAGTTCAGATTACAGGTGTGATCTTCTTGCGTAATGAGGCAGCAGCTAATGTGTAGATGTTGGGGGCCAGCTCACGGTTGACTGGTAGGGGTTTGAGAAGTCTATATCGGTGGACGATTTTTGGGAGGAGGTGCCTCAGCATGGAGTTGGCAGACACGGGACACTTCGATGCTTTGGAAACTCTGCCGGTAAGGCGGTTTATAGTCCTTTCGGCTTTCTTTCTACAATGAGTGAAATCAATTTCCCCCGGCCAGCGTTCACTACGTTTTCCCGTCTGAAGCAGTTTGTCCAGATCTGAAGCCTTTGATGACGCTTCTTCCCCGGGTTCAGAGTTCAAGACTTCATTGTAAAGTGCATCACACATTCCGCACCCAGGATGGAAATGTAACTGCGACGACAGCCACTTGGGATGGTCTTCTTTGCTATCTTAAGGAAGATTTTACATAGTGCGGGTAAAGACTATCTAGTCGGAGGAGTTTGGTGTCGGGAGGTTAGGCAATTCTGTATCCACCAGGTTCTCAAACTAGTCCCAGTCTGGCCTGCGGAAATTCAACCGTTTTACTGGCTTTGTTGGTATAGGTTAGCGATCAGTGAGGGATATATTGAAGGACTTCTGAAAGTGGTCTGAGAACATGTACGGAGAGCAGAAAATACATCCATATTTACAAATGCAAGGTCGGATTTAGAGTTGTGTTCCACCTTCCGAGTAGAAAACTGTCTGGTTGCTGGGGTCGTACAAGAGTTGTACGCCAGATTTGGAAGCAAAGTTCCTTTTAGGGGGGATATGTCTTAGGGTTGGTATCCTGTAGCCCCAGGTAATGCTATGACTGTTGAAATCACCATCGTAGATGCAAGGTGCACCATAAGTAGGTAGAGAATCTTCGAGTGAGGTGGCTGTTGAGATTGGTGACATGGGCATTCTACAATTGGGTCGGTGCCATTCCATAGTTTCCATTCAGCTGTATTTCTGACAAGGTGCAATCCCAGGGTAGCGCTCTCGGGGTGTGCAGCTAGAGCCTAGCCGTAAGAAAAATTTTCTGGATGGAACCTATCGGTTGCGTGTGTCTCTAGGAGGAGAATGTCCAATGGTGTTGATTTTTGCCTTGTGAGGCTTTCCACATTCAGTTGAAGCACAGGGATGCCATCTGACTTGACGTCTGATGATGCATGCCCGATAAGGATACGTGTTCCAGACTGATGAGGTTGTGTCCTCTGAGGGGGCATGATAAGGTCATAATATTGAAACCCCAGGTGTGCTTTTTTCTGGTTTGCTCTACGACGTACGGTGCCAGACCGTCCTGATGCTATCGCTAGGAAAGCGTTGAACCCCTTTCGGAACTAACACCTATTAATGATTCTATCGCTCCACATACCAAACTTGTCAACATCTGGTGTGCGCTGTCCATCTCCAGGAAAAAGATCGGCCACGGGTTTCGAGATCACCGGGTTTTGACGATCACCTGATTGAGAACAACTCTCGGTTTGCGGGTTCCATGACCTTTAATGACCCATAATGACATTGTCGTGACCTTAAAGATTTTGGCATAAACATTCAACTCCATCCCTCTAAGTTTCATCATACCACAAATGTTTACCCCATTTGACCTTCTTTTTTCCTTTGGACCGTGAATGGACCATGGTGACTTTTGATCCACTAACCAATACAAATTGAGTATTCGGAAGGTCAAGGGTACCCACCACAAATTTCAGGAATGTTCGACCCTCGGTCTCCGAGAAAATATATCGCGGTCAGACAGACAGACCACAGATGTATATTAAGATTCATCCTTGTCTACCCGGAGAACTAAGTAGCTAAAATTGTCAAAATATAAATCGTATAATGTTAAATATACGTTCTGATCGGATAAGCGATAGACGCCTTTCGGACCTCGCTCCGCTACCAACCCTAGATTGATAGCTCAGTTGGTTAAGGCGCCGTGCTAGTAATACGGTAGGATACCGGTTCTTTTTGAATCCGGCCATGCGCAATGTTTTTTTTTTTGCAACAACTTGTGTGCGCGACCACTTCAGAAAAGATTAATTAAATATCATAAATAGGGTTTGTTTATGGTTACAAGAAAATATTTGTAGAATAATCTATGGGTATTAATTAATGCAATGCACGATTTAAAAGATATCGCACATTCAAAGGTAATTGGAGAAGCAGATTAGATGTAAACTTCCCTAGAGTGTTTTCTGATTAAATTCAATTAGACAAATGTGCAGTTGCTATTGACTAAAAAAAGAAAACAATCACTATTGAAATATTTTCAAAGAACACTATAGATTTAAAGGAAAAGGCTGTCAGATTTTTGTCAGCATGTCAGTGTGAATTATTCATAAAATATATGTACATACTCACGAATTCCCGAAAAAATAATACAATTAATGTAAATTAACAAAATAGAGCATTTTAATTTTTGCTTTTTGACATACGAAGAAAACGGGCGGATTTTCGCCACGGCTTCATTGATCAAAAGCGCCCAACTCGTGACGTCAACGTGATGACCAAAACATCGTGTGACTCGAATTGTTATTGCTGACACTGTAATATGATGGATTAGAAAGTAATAATAAATTAGTAAAAAAAAGGTTACAGACTGACATATTTTGTTCATTTCGTGGTGGTTTAATATATTGAAGTGGCAACACTGCGATATGATGTCCACAACGACCGTAAATTATGGATGGTCATCATTTGATGTCACCATTTGCTTGCGATGTGGATTTGTCGGAAGCGTTTTCGAGTAAGCTATGGGCGGGAAATTAAAAGGCAAAATACTCAACAAATGTGGACAATTGTCAACTTATTTGATTTATTAGTAATCTAGTACTTAAGCTGTCAATCCATACCAAAAGTTTCCAAATATTCAGAATCATGACATATTTCCTTTAAAAATCCAAAACCATGAGCTTTATTTGTTAAATAAAAAAAACTAAGCCTTCATGTAAAAACCGTACATGTAATGGTCGGCTAAGGCTGAGGTTATAATACCATAGCATAGTTAGTATTTTTTATTTCCAAAACGAATAATTTAGTCGGCCAAAATTAAGGCAGTTCGAATAAATAAATACTAAACAAAATGTTGCCTCCGAATTTCTTGAGTGCCCATATATCCGTTATGAAGTGACTTTAATGTAAGTCTGAATGGCGAAGGCGTGTAAAGAAAACCCGACGGAAAACATAGGCAATATTACAAATCAGGAGTCCACAATAATGAAATTTTTTTTTTTCTTAATTTGGATGGGGCTTATTGGCGAAATAGGAAAATTAAAACACATTTCTCAGTTTCGTAGTCTACATTTTGCTTTAGGATTTGTTAAGTACTTAATTAGTGACCAAGGGAGGTGGGGGTTCCTATGACCCCCCATTCTTATTTTTTCTTTTTTTTTTTTTTTGCGCTGGCCGCTTTACGAGTGGGATTGCAGCCGATTTTTTTTGTAAATTGTCTGACTTTTAAATGCGATACAATATCTATGTAAAATTAAAAAATTCAAATCGGCCAAGGGCGTTAATGAGTAATTCGTGGTACTTGGGTCCCATGGACCCCCCCCCCGCCTTGGGCACAACGGAAGTCATCTGAGAATATTATAATTATCAAAGAACCAAAGCTATTTTGATGATAGTAACATTAAGAAATAATAAAACTTGAGTGCTGAAAAACAAACGATTTCGTAATGGACGTGTTAAGCCATTACTTACAAACTTATGGGAAAATGATGTGTATGTTGCAACACCCGTAAAGATACGGATGCAGGGTGTGTGTTAAATATATGTAATTTAGGTCTCTATGAATAGATATCATATAAGTTTCAAAAAGTTTGATGTAAGCGCAAGGCTCATTGTAATTTTCCGTCTTTTGTCCAATTTTTGCCCCTAATTTGCAGCCTGAATAAAATGTCAGTATTTATTGCTGATTTGGGTGTCGTATGACCCTTCACTTGTGGCCCTAAATTCGTGCCAAAAATTTATTCGCGGCAAGTGGTTTCCTTAGTGTAGGATCCCTAAACAACCCCCCCCTCCCTTGGGCACAACGGTAGTGAAAAACCCCTTGGTCACGTACGTGTTAATACTGCCTATACGCTTTCAACAGTTTTCGTATACTACTTTTGCTTTAGGATTTGTTAGTAGTAAATACTGCCTATACGCTTTCAACAACACCTAAATTCGTAAACTGTGGTACAAGCGCCAACAGTTGCTCCCCAATCCAAAGGACTTAGGAGGTGGACCTCATTTGCTAGCATTCGAATGGGATCGATTCCTTGTGGAAGTAGAGGGGACAAGTGAAATATAAGCTATGTAATAGATTTTCAATGGTATCAATGAAAGATTCAAGCAAATTGAAAAAACTTTTCAAAACAATCATTTCGTTCACGGATCTTGATTGCTTGACTAACTACACATTCAGAGTATGCAAGCTAAAAACTGATTCGGCATTGGGCATGGATTGAGCCATATGTGTCTGACAAGAACACCTTTTATGGTATACAATATCTCAAATGGTATGTATATATATTATTTTAGTTTTGAGGAGGCTCTTTCGGTAAAAAGTATTTTGTGTTATTTTTTCGTCAACTTTTAAAGAGCTTAAATTACTGAACATTTACATGTATATATAAACCATAACTGGGATCATTAATTATTTGAAGTCTAGTATTTAAATTTTTATCTTATTTTAAGAGGTTTTGAGTTAAATATTGGGTATTTGTGTCAATCGTTTTAGCATTTTTTAGCCATCTTAAAAAAAAAAAAAAAAAAAAAAAAAATATATAATTTTTTACTAGCATTAAGTTCGGATATTTCAGTGAATGTGCTCACAAATGGCTGTGTCCACTTTCACTTTTTTACACTGTATATATAGTTTAATAGTGTTGATAAACTATTATTATGCTTTAATTTAACATGTGTTGTAATTTAAACTTTTAATCATTTAACTATTATAGACGCCTTTAAGGTGAGTGTAACAGATTCTAGCTTTAAGTCCTATTCTTTCTATGTATTCTAGTCGAATTTGCATCGATGACGACAGAATCTACTCGAATAAATGTGACATGGACTATTGAAGAAAGCGACTGTATTGCAGTCTTCATGATAGACTATGCATTAACAAGTAATGATCAATGTGGAGTAGCAGAAGACATCATAAGAATGCAAGGTGGCGCTACTTCCGACTCACGTTTCTCCCTTACTGGTTTGTTGCCAAATTCTACTTACACTGTGTATGTGACACCAGTGGTTGGTGATAGGCTAGGTGACGTAGAGTCAGTATCCAGTACAACACTTGCAAGTGGTAAGTTTGAAAGGAAAAATAGATAGTTATACTCTGGCTCATAGTTTAGAACGTACGCCCGCTTACCCGCCAAAACGGCGCACCATCGGGTTACACGTAGACGCAGTACGAGCAACGAGCAACGCGTGCGTTTGTTATGTCCAAGAAATTATGGCCCAGAGTATAGTTATAGATAGTATAGATAACATATAAATTTAGGTGGACGTGTCGCAGAATTGGCCATCTGTGACAGTTCTGTGTCGGACATAATTCTTGTAAACACAGCAAAAAGTGAATATATCACAAGAATCATCCGAGGAAGATGGGCTCTTCATCACTGCTCGGGGCCCATCCGACTTAATAATAATATTATTTCTATCGCTCAGCCACTGTTGCATTATTACTCAGCTACTGCCGCAGTTACCATTGTATATAATTGCAATTTGGTATTTTTTATTCATTTTAACAGCGCCTACTGTTGGACCAATTGTGAGAGAGACAACTTCAACACTAACTAGCCTTTTCTTTAGGTGGGAAGAATTACTTTGTGAATCAAGAGGTGGAAGCACAATTCTTATATATAATTACAAACTTAATCAACATCACACCAACAGCTACGTCACAGATGAAGACACACAAGATGCAACGCAAATGTCCGTTAATATCACAGGCTTGGAGCCAGGGCAAACTTACGAATTTCAAATAGCAGCAATTAACAGCGTTGGATTAGGACCGAAGTCAACTGTGATTGCAACGACAATACCTTCAGGTGAAATATACAGGCTGTCTAAAAAAATGTTAGGGACGAATTCAATACTCAACTGGCGGGCGTTTTCCGGTTCTGCCCGGTTCCGCGCGGTTCAATTAATTCATTGAATTGCTGAATTACTTAATCCGATTAAAGGATTCAGAAGATTGAGCTGATTAAATGAACCGCCTGGAACCGGGCAGAACCGGAAAATGCCCGCCGGTTGAGTATTGATTTGGCCCCTTAACACTCGTGACAAAGGCATATTGTTAGATACTAAAGTACGCAAGACCAAAAACCAATAAACAAGCTTTTATTTCTGTTTATTTCATTCCAATCCGATATGTAGAACAAAAGATATGCTTCCGTCCAAAAAGGGAGTTACCAAAATCGATTGGTCTGATTTACATGGGTTGCATTTGTTTAAAGGTTGCAGAAACCTGATTTTGTAACATACGTATTGAATTCCCAAGGAAACCTTCGATTCTAGACAGAATAAACAAGAAACATGTGATAAGAGGCCTGCATGGACTAGTGAAGCTGTGGAATTGGAAATAAAGACACCATATCATACCCCCCCAAGGCCATAACGGAACCAAACTGGTAAGAACGCAGCCAAGTCCTCTTGTTATGAGCAGGTGCTCGATGACCGCTTGTAAAACACGGTGAAAGGAATCTCGAAACTTCTTTCATATAAACACAGCGAGATGTATTTGTTTTCCTTTTTAAGATGAAAAGAACTATGTGCTCTGAAATCAAGAGTATTCATGTTGCGTCATGAATTTCAAAAGTTTTATATCACTTTTTCCAGGGACCTAATGGCACTATGATTAATACGTGGTAAAAATTGATATATGCCTTTTGTGCTATATTTACACCGTAAGCGTATTTTCATACTTTTTGTTATTATTTTTACCTTCTTCTTGGAAGGCCCTTGGTCCTGCAACCTGACGAATTCGATGTATATCTGGATCTCTTGTACCAATTGTATATGAACGTAAAACTACAGACCGTAAATATTGTGGACTTTTCGAATTTTTTGGGCAGGGATAATCTGTCCAATTTACCGAGCAATCTGTCAATGATGAATCCCCATAGGAAAACACAACGCCTCACAATTGTGTGCAGCATACACGCATCAAGTCTTGCAGTCAATTTCAGCATCTGTCTCTTCTTCTCCTGATCATTTCCCCAACATGGACATAATGTTGGTTGAATAGGTTCCTTGATCCTTGTAGATTCCTAATACCACATTCCAACTTCCGAAAATTTAAAATACTTAAAATCGCATGTTTTTTTAACATGGAATTTCCGATGATATCCGATGAACTCAGTAGCAAAGGAGTGGATTCTTGAGCTCTTGATTCTCAAAGATCTGGATAAAGTAACATAATGGCACTCCTTAGCGCTGGGTGAACTGATCATCCAAAATCCAAGAGCTATAGACCAGTCTTAAACTACCGACACGCATACGCACTACTTGAGCCAATCGAAGGCGCATAGTAACAACGACTGGTCGATTTAAAAAGCTGGGGTAGTTCGTTGCATAAAATCTACCATAATTTTAGTAATCATTTGAACAATCGCTTCTTATTTTGAAGAATGAGAATAAAGGTTTGTTTTTAGCCCTGCCGCGTACTATCGTGCCATATACACGTGCTATTGTACGTAAAAATCGGATTCCCTCGTTGTTCTACTTAAAATAATGCTGTCGCCCGTATGATTGATACGATATACAACTGCAGATGTTAAAAACAAAACCTTTATTCTCAAAATATTACTCCTCAACCATACCTACAAGCTCTTTGAACGTCTCCCGCTCAACCGGGATCGCCCCTATGATAGACAACACCTCATACCACGAAAAAGCAGGTTTCCGACCAGGCAAATCAACAACAGCCAAGTACTCAACCTAACTCCAGCCTCGAGGATGTTTCGAGAAGAGTTTGGTAACCGGATTCGTCGACCTATCACACCTTATCACACTGTTAATCAATGCTGCTTAGGGGCGACTTCAAAAAACCTAAACGCCTGTTGACCTGCGGTTCAGGGCAGCTGAAATGTGGTTCATGTTAGCACAATAGAAAACCGGTTAAAACCAGAAAGAACAGGGTGTAACCGGCGAGTAAGCGGTAGTTGAGTATTGAAGCCACGCTTAAATACTCCAGAAGCTTTGTAACTAGCCAAGTGCATCGCTTGATTGAGCTCATTCAAATGTGCTGCAAACAGGATGTTCTTTGTTCAGCTATGAGGCAAGAAGAGACGATAGCGTAGGCTCGAGATTGGGGAGGGAGGGGCTCCACCAGACATCCTTCGTAGTTAGCGAGCATTGGCACGAGCGTAGCTGACAAGTATCTCATTGAAGCACCCTATGTAGGATAGAGGCCTGTGTAACTACAATATAAATCCAGAGAGAGCTCCTAGGCAAAGTCAATCCCATTGAACCAGTCTCAATGGACTTTAAGAGAGTCGCTTTATTATCAATAAAATCAAGCGAATGGTAGTTGATCGAATGTTAAAAGCACCAAGCTAAAAGGACGGGCTCTATAATATTATAATTTCTTTCAACACGTATGTGCGCTGGCCATCTTCAGGTAGACAACCGGAGAACTAAGTAGTTAAATTACCAAAAACAAATATAAATCGTATTATGCAAATATACGGTCTGTGTTATACGCTGGGGAAAGCGAGGACACATTTGGACCTAACACCAATAAATAATATCTATCGCTCCTCTGCCAACACTGACTTGATAGCTCAGTTGGCAAGAGGCCGTACTGCTAATTACGGGGTCGCCGGTTCGGAATCCGGCCAAGCGCACATGGGGGGTTTTTCAACACTTATGTGGCCCTGGTCATCTCAGGGGGAAAAATCAAATAAATATCCATGTATTTCACTGTCTTGAAAGATATTTGAACAAAAAATCTAATAAGCCCATACCAAGTAACACTAATAGCTGCCCTCTGAGATGACTCATGAAGAAGTGTTCTGGACAACAAAGTTGCAGACGATTAGGTATATTGCCTCTATGGCGATGGTTTACGTGTCCTAAGATACGCACTAAGGCCTAAGGAATATTCAATTAAGCGATAGGCATAAGACTCTTAAATCCATGATATATTAAGTAACCCAATGTTAGCATTGTTTACCTGTAAAACGATTTTTTTTAAGGTTTGAATTTGTGCCCCATGGAAAGTATATGACAAGTAGTAAAAACGTTTCCTGCACTGTGTTTAGTACACAAACCCATACGCCTTACGATTAGTCCTTAAAATTCTGGGCAACAAGTTGCAGACGGATTTAGGTAAAGGAATATGAACGATATTTTACGGGGTCTAAGTTTTTAAGTACCTCGGCATATCGAAACTCTTAAAAAAATCCAATTAATTATACAAATAAATAATGTTAGCATGGTTTTACCTGTTAAACCGTTCTTTAAGGTTTAAATTTGTGCCATGGATAATGGTAATGGCCGAGTTAAAACATTTCTTATTTCTAGTTCTTCTACTTAAAGGACCCGAACAGAGTATCAGAATCACAACCACACCGTCCACGTTTACAAATGAACCCTCAAGTACCGGTCCGTCAAACACCAAAGGTATGAAACTAAATCCGAATATGATTGTAACAATGTAAGCTCCTCTTTGGCTCAGTTAGGACATCGTTTGTTGTAACTTCTACGTTATACAGGGTGAGTAATAAAGTTATAACAAATTAGAATGTTTTATGAAGAAGGAAACCATTGGTTAACATTTACCAAATTAATTCCGGGGATGGTTATGGTGGTGATGATGGCAATGGTATTGGTGATGATAGTGGATGTGGTGCCTAAAAGCCTTAACCACGATCCATACAGCAGACGGCACAATATACACGACCTCAGCACTACCTCTACCAAAGCATGAAGTCAAAGATTTCCCGCCCCAATGCAAGTGGCTGGATATTGCTGAATGGTGTTCATTGTTTAGCACAACAGAAACCGGTTTACAACAGAAGACACAGGGGGTAACCGGCGAGTAAGTAACGGTCGTTGAGTTTTGAAGCCACGCCTTAATACTCCAGAAGATTTGTAACTAGCACCAAGGCATCGCTTGATGAGCTCATCAAATGATTGCTTGCAACAGGATGTTCTTTGTTCAGCTATGAGCAAAGAAGAAGCCGATAGCGTAGGCTCGAGATTGGGGAGGGAGGGGCTGCACCAGACATCTTCGTAGTTAGCGAGCATGCACGAAGCGTAGTGATGACAAGATCTAATGTGACGCCACCCTATGTCCGGATATAGAGGCCTGCTGTTAACTACCATATCAATCCAGCGAGAAGCTTAATAGGCAAGTCAATCCATTGAAAAAAAGTCTCAATGGACTTTAGGAGTCGCCTTTAGTATAATTAAATCCAAAGGAGGGGAAATTTCGGAATCAACAACTATAAATAAATATCTATCGCTCCTCTGCCAACACTGACTTGATAGCTCAGTTGGCAAGAGGCCGTACTGCTAATTACGGGGTCGCCGGTTCGGAATCCGGCCAAGCGCACATGGGGGGTTTTTCAACACTTATGTGGCCCTGGTCATCTCAGGGGGAAAAATCAAATAAATATCCATGTATTTCACTGTCTTGAAAGATATTTGAACAAAAAATCTAATAAGCCCATACCAAGTAACACTAATAGCTGCCCTCTGAGATGACTCATGAAGAAGTGTTCTGGACAACAAAGTTGCAGACGATTAGGTATATTGCCTCTATGGCGATGGTTTACGTGTCCTAAGATACGCACTAAGGCCTAAGGAATATTCAATTAAGCGATAGGCATAAGACTCTTAAATCCATGATATATTAAGTAACCCAATGTTAGCATTGTTTTACCTGTAAAACGATTTTTTTTAAGGTTTGAATTTGTGCCCCATGGAAAGTATATGACAAGTAGTAAAAACGTTTCCTGCACTGTGTTTAGTACACAACCCATACGCCTTACGATTAGTCCTTAAAATTCTGGGCAACAAGTTGCAGACGGATTTAGGTAAAGGAATATGAACGATATTTTACGGGGTCTAAGTTTTTAAGTACCTCGGCATATCGAAACTCTTAAAAAAATCCAATTAATTATACAAATAAATAATGTTAGCATGGTTTTACCTGTTAAACCGTTCTTTAAGGTTTAAATTTGTGCCATGGATAATGGTAATGGCCGAGTTAAAACATTTCTTATTTCTAGTTCTTCTACTTAAAGGACCCGAACAGAGTATCAGAATCACAACCACACCGTCCACGTTTACAAATGAACCCTCAAGTACCGGTCCGTCAAACACCAAAGGTATGAAACTAAATCCGAATTTGATTATAACAATGTTATCTCCTATTGCTCAGTAGGACATCGTTTGTTTTAACGTCTACGTTATACGGGTGAGTAATAAAGTATAACCAAATTAGGAATTTTTTATGAGAACCATAGGGGATTTTACCAAATTAACCGGGATGGTTAGGGTGGTGATGATGCAATGGTAGGTTGTGATGATAGTGGATTGTGGTGCCTAAAGCTTGACCATCGAATCCATACAGCAGACGGCACAAATATACACCGACCTCAGCACTACCTCTACAAAAGCATGAAGATACGTCCAAAGATATCCGACCAATGGCAAAGTGGCTGGATATTTCGAATGTGTTTCATTGTTAGCACATAGAAACCGGTTACAACCAGAAAGAAAAGGGGTAAACGGCGAGTACCGGGTGAGTATTGAAGCCACGCTTAATTAAGCCATAAGATTTGTAACTAGCCAAGGGCCACTCGTGATTAGCTACATAAATGATTGCGTTTGCAAACAGGATGTCTTTTGTTCGCTATGAGCAAAGAAGAGCCGATAGCGTAGGCTCGAGGATGGGGACGAGGGAAGGCGTGCTGCACCAGACATCCTTCGTAGTTAGCGAGCATGCACGAGCGTAGCTGACAAGTATATGTGAAGACCCAATGTCGGATAGAGGCCTGCGGGCTAACTACAAATAAAATCCAGGGAACTTCTTAGGCAAAGCAATCCCTTGAAACAGTCTCAATGGACTTAAGAGAGTCGCCTTGCTATTAATAATCCAAAGCGAGGACACAACACCCTCTAAATAATATCTATCGCTCCTCTGCCAACACTGACTTGATAGCTCAGTTGTTCAAGGCGCCGTTACTGCTAAACGGAGGTCGCCGGTTGAATCCGGCCAAGCGAACATGGGGTTTTTTCAAAATTAGTGCCCTGGTCAATCTCCAGGGAAAAATCCAAATTAAATATTCCATGTTATTTAACTTGTCTTGAAGATATTTTGAACAAAAAATCTAATAAGCCCATACCAAGTCAAAACTAATAGATGCCCTCTGAGATAGATGACTCATGAACAGAAGTGCTTCGGACAACAGGTTGCAGCGACGATTAGTATATGCCTATGAGCGTGGTTTTACGGTGTTTGTCAAACATTACGACTAAGGACTAAGCTGACCATATTCAATAAAGCGATAGAATTATGAATTCTTCAAAATCCCCCATGAGATATAAGTAACCTCAATGTTAGCATTGTTTTTACCTGTACAAACCGATTTGATAAGGTTTTTTGAATTTGTGCCCCCCCCAGGATATGCCTATATTGACAAGTAAAACGTTTCCTGCACTGTGTTAGTAAAAAACCCAACGCCTTACGTATAGACCTTAAAATTTGGCAACAAGTTGCAGACGGCGGATTTAGGTATACTGGATATGAACGATATTTGACGGTGTATCAGTTACGTTACCTAAGGATATAGAACTCTTAAAAATCCATATAGAACAAATAAACTCAATGTTAGCATTGTTTACCTGTACAACCGTTATTTAAGGTTTGACAATTGTGTTCCATGGATAATGGTATATTGACGAGTAAAACAACATTTCTTATTTCTAGTTATTCTACTGTAAAACACAACAGATGTATCAGAATAAAAAACCACACCGTCACCGTTACAAATGAACCCTCAAGTACCGGTCCGTCAAACACCAAAGGTATGAAACTAAACGAATGTTGATTTTTAACAATGTTCTCTCCTCTTTGCACTCAGTTAGGACATGCGTTCCCTTTGTTGTAACTTCTACGTTATACAGGGTGAGTAATATAAGTATAACCAAATTAGAATTTTATAACAAAACCATAGGGGATTTTACCAAATTATCCGGGGGATGGTTATGGTGGTTGATGATGGCAATGGTAATGATGATGTGGATTGTGTGCTAACGCTTGACCTCTGCATTCCATATAGCAGACGCACAATATACACGACCTCAGCACTACTCTACCAAAGCATTAAAGTCAAAGATATACCCGACAAGCAAGTGGCCTGATATTGCTGATGGAAGAGCACACTCAAATAGTGTTTCCTTCAGAAAGAGTACACTGTCGGCGGTCTGATATCACCATCTACTCAAAATCTACTAAGATTGTCATTTTAATTGAGGTGATAGTCTCACCAGAGGAAAACCTAGCAAATGCCAGGAAGAAGTGTAAATACTAAGACCTGATAGCCGAATGTGAGAACAGAGGATGAACTGTGTTGTTGCAAGCAGAGAAGTTGCAAGCAGAGATATCTACAATACCAATTACCTGGTTTCTCTAGGTATACCCAACGGGAAACGAAAATCAATCATGGAAAAGCATACAAACTGCCTTGCGAAAAACCTTATATGGCTTTGCAAAAGTACAAAGGCTCGAGTATAGATATAATCTGCCGGGAGCCATAGTCCGGGTTCCATAGGCGACAATGGAATGAAGCTTGAAACTAATGTTGCTTGAAGAGTCAACTGAATCGAGTGTCCTACTCTTTGTTGTTGTAGGTGGACTCAGAGTCCTGCGGGCTATAAACACCTTTACACCTGTAAAACCTACCCAAGTCTGGTCCGAAGTCCAGAGATGACCTGAGCATCAAAAGCCACAAACTTAAGGTTATTTTTTTTCAATTAGTCATCTTTCCAGAGAACTACAACGGGGTGAAATTATAGCCTCGAAGATAACTGCGCTGGTGATCTACCAATTGACAAATATTTCAATTTTCACAAATTACTATTTTGCTGGTATACACAGGCCGCCCCCGTCCCCTAACAAAGGGTTAACACTGGGGACAAAGGCATTTTGTTCAAAACAAAGTACTTTATGGTCTTTGTTTCCTATTTCTTTCAAGCCAATAAAATAAGATTTTATTTTGTCATTTATTTTATTCCAATCCGATATTTAGGAGGCTTGTAGGAGGTTTTTGAGGATAGTAGGCTTCTGAGGATATCCTGTCAGGACAAAAGAACAAATGAATGGGTGTTAGAGAAGATGGTTCAGGCCTGATATTAAGAAAACTGATAAGAGAGAGGAAGCTGAAATATGTTGGTCACATGAGAAGAGAGAACAGCATTGAGAAGCAAATCATTCAGGGTGCTGTGAAAGGTCGTAGAGGAAGAGGTCTTCCGGCAACAGCTTTGACAGATGGAGTAAAGGTGTGGACTGAAAGGAGTATTGCAAAAGCTACCAGTTTCCTCGGAAGATCGAGGAAACTGGCGAGCTCTTGTGAAGGCCACAGCAGTACCTATAGGCCGCATCTGACATCGGGGAGAGATATATTGATCAATTTATCCCCTGTTTCTGAAGCTGATATATCAGAATTGTTTTGAGTAAAATCCCACAAAAGTTTGTATCTTGGATCCGCTGCCAACTGAATTGGTTCAGGAGTGTGCCGACGATCTGGTTCCTCGCATAACTCGTATTATTAAACGATTCCCTTGTATCTGGTACTGTTCCTTCTCATCTTAAACACGGCATCATGTTCCCATTTTAAGCAATCAGACTTGATCGCAATATCCTTAAAAACTGCAGACCCAATTTCAAACCTTCCATTTCTTTCCAAATACTTGAAAAAGTGGTTCTTAGCCAATTACAATACAGCACGCCTCTTAGATCATAAGCTTCTGGAGGATAACCAATCAGCGTATAGAACGGGCCACCGTGGAAACCGCAGTACTGAGTGTCATCGACAACTTGTTGCCGCAAATCTGACGAGAAGTTAGTCTCCCTCATTTCACTCTGACCTCAGTGCTGCGTTCGACACGCTTGACCATTCTGTTTCTCCTCAAGCGTCTCGAAGTGGAGTTTTGGTATCAAAGGTAATGTACTGTCTTTCTATGTTTCCCTGTCTCTCATCTGTATCGTCGCTGGTAATGTCTCCAAATCGCGTCCACTTTTGTATCGGAGTTCACGCAAGCTCGTACTCGGGCCGGTTTTTGGTTTTTGTTATATTACAATCGCTCTCTATTTCTTAATCATACAATTGTTCGTATCACAATTACGACGGCGCCCGATGATACTCAAATCTCATATTCTGCGGGGGCGCCTGAGTTTTTGTGTCAACTAAAGCAGCTATTCAAGAATGTATTAGTGCGCATGAGGCCATTTTGCGTTGGATGGATCAGTACTGCTTACAAAACGGAGGTGATGACCGTTGGTACGGCTTCTCGTATTAACCAGGTTGAGAGTAATACTATACGGATTTGGATTTAACATCATGTTTTTTTCAAAATTCTGTCAGTATCTCGGTGTTCGCCTTGATCATCCTTATCCATGTCTGAACATATTAGTGACATCGCCGTGTCCGCCATTTTATCTTTAAAACAGATTGGGTGTATTAGACACTTACCTATCTGAAAAAGCCTTCCTCGACCTCGATTCTGGTTTATTCGATCATCATCTCACGTCTTGATTTTTGTAATTCCTTTTGTCTGGTATCAACTCTGATCAGCTACACTCGTTTACAACGCACCCAAAATTGGCTGTTCGCCTAATTCTCAAGAAACGAAAAATGACCATATTAAACCTTTGCTTATTGAGCTTCATTGGCTTTTACCCGTGGACTTCGGCTAAAATTCAAACTGGCCGTTTTTGCCTCAAGCATTTCGAAGGTACATTGCCGTTATATACGTGTCATCTGTGCTTTCCACTTACCAACATCACGTTCACTCCGTTCACAATCTGAAAAGTTTTGAAACTTCCACGGCTCAACCTTAAATCAGCTGGTGAACGCTCATTTCATTTCCCTGCGTCAGCTTTTGGGAATTTTACTTCCAAACGCATTATATTCGGTTTCCCAAGTTCCAAGACTTCAAACGTCAAGCTTTAACTCACCTTTTTCGTCAAGCTATTCATGCTCACGCTGTTTGGTTTGATTACGTGTTTACTGTTATGGTGCTCTGAGTTCACTTGAAGATTTTGCGCCTATTAGACATTTTATTTGGATTATTATTATATTGTAGAACAAAAGATAGCTTCCATCAAAAAAGATTGCAATCGTAACGTCTGATCTTGAAATGCAATGAAGAAACAATCAGACAATTACTTGCAGACCAACATCTTCTTTCATCTTAAAGAACCAAAATATATTGAAGAAAGATTCCTGTCACCGTGTTTTTACCAAACGCTCATCGTTTATCTCTGCCAACACGGCTTCTTCTAACAAGACATAATGTTAAGCTAAGTTGTTGCCATTCTGGTCCAGATCCGTTTGATCTGCTGCAGATCGCTACTGGTGTCTTATTTCCAATTCAGACTATTTCCCGGCAGTAGGCCTATTATCATAGGTTTTTCAAAATATTTTTATTCTGTCTACAGAATCTTAAAGTTTGGATGGGAAATGGGATATTTCAGGATTCAATGTAATTTATAGATTTTATAAGGCCATTGCTGCCTGTCTGCTAATGAACATACCGGCCGCCTAGAGGGTCAAAGCGGGTAATTGACCCCCCTATGGTAACCATACAAAAAACAGCACCCGTAAACATTTACTAAGCATCCCTCCTCCCCCCCCCCCCCCTCCCGGCGCCTTTTTTTTTCTTTCGGTGTACAGAAAACTGAGAAACTGATTGTCCCCATGAGAGAGTGTCCTAAGCTAAACATAGCAACATGTACGAAAAAACCGTAAACCTTTTATACGAGGGGCATTGTGTACAGTGCTGAACCAATTCAATGCATACAGCACTCACTCTGGAGAAACACTATAGAAATATTGGTGTAGGAATGTCGTCACACCAAGACGACTGAAACGTGTTTTATGACACCGGCTCTACCAATGATGAACGACTTCTTTTATTTGACAACCTTATTCCAAAGGGTTATAGAGGGTCTTTCACCTCACTTATGCATAAACTATAACAAGGTTTTTTTAGTCGTAGTAATTGTCATTCAGATCAATTATACCCGACCTCAAAGTACGTGTGCTATTCAAAGTGTGCCCCAATACTTTATGCATACATATCCAACATGCATGTCGTTCTTTAGATTTAGAAAGTCTCCTGAAATTTAGAATGGACTTTGCCATTCCCGGCAAAGATGGCCGCTAATATCCCAAGTGGAATACCTCTAGTTGCTGATCATAAGACAAGATGCACACTTGGTAGGACAATATGAGTTCAAAGCATTTGCCAATGTTTCCAAGCCATCAATAACTTCCAATTTTTGAGACAAAAGACCCGAGCGTCCATATTTTAAACAACCTGCCTTTGCCCGGAGTATTAATTTTCTTTTTTGGTGACAACCTCTATTTGTTTTTAAATATTTTGCTTAAGCGACATCGCTTGCACATGTTTTATTATTTATTTCTGTTTAGGTTGTTTTGTTTTGGTATCAATATCTTGAATCCTTCATTGGGCTTACCGTAAAGGCATTGGATAAAATAATTGTGAACTCTTACTTGGAGCACACGATGATCATAAGAAAACCATCTGGTCTAACGCATAAGTTGTTAAAGTTTTTTTTAATTAGTACCCAAAAGGCCCGTGGTTACTCAAAAAGTCTAGAAATTTACACCATGGTGGGCGTTGAATGTCATTTGTACCATACATCTTTGTATCCATTCATTGTACGACGGGGTTTGTTCATTGTTTTTAAAGAATAAATTATGGCGTTAAAGGGGTGTGTTCCGATCATCTTGGGTCCCCTTTTACCTGGAAGTATATCGATTTTGATAGCAAATTAAGGTTTATGTTTCTCTTCAGCTTTCAAATCCTTATCTCCCTTATTCTTCTCCCCAACATAAAGAAAAAAACCATCCGTTTTCACGGTGACGGTAAACCTCATCATCTGCACAATAATGAATAGGCCCTTTGCCGTATGCATTATTGCTTCTGACATTAAAACCGCAAAGTTTGTGTAACCACGATTTTGTGGGATGTAGGCAAGGTGGCCAGCTTTCTGTCAAAAAGAGAACCAATTGATGTAAATCGGAACAAGCACCTAAGGATTGATATTTACACAACTCTGGCCAAAATATTGCACCGCAGAAATCAATTGGTATAAAAATGATTTAAATTATAAACCATACGTAATGTTGGCAAGTTATGATGTTCAAACAGATGGTTGTTTGCTCTGATAACTAAGGAGGCGAAAAACTTAAATTTGACTGTCATGCTCCCTAATCTGCGTTAAGGAGATGGCTATGATAACTTGCCGATTGTATCCAGAAGGAATACAGACACTAGAAATGTCAAAAATGGCTGCAAAATTGTAGCTAATTGAACTGTTCGGGTTATCAGGGTCTACTTTAAATGGCTAGGGCACAAATCGGAGCAGTTGTATGGAGCGGAAATGAGATAATGTCAATAAATGATGGGAGCACGTCCGGTCCTCACCGTTGGACTGAAGCCTGAAATAGCCGCCATTTTGCATTTCAAGGTCAAGACTAACATTTGAACTATTAAAAGTTGCAAAATTGAATTTGTCATGTACGAAAACATATAATTAGACACTTACATCTTTAAAATCGGTTTATATTAACAATTTGACCTTGACTGAAAGTGCATTGACCTTTGGACATTTTTGGCCATAGCGTCCTCATTTGAAGTCGGACCTATAACAAACTATACATTTTTAGATTCCGTATGATAAGGCGAGTAATTTGACATGCATATTATTTCAAATAGCGACAGTTCTCAACTTTTACCCCCGTGTTAACTATGTTTGCCCCTTCCCCAAAATGCCGGAACATTGAAGCGGCAAGCCCAAGTCAAAACCCTTCAACATCGATCAGGGAACCCCAAGACGCCTTCAAATCTTTGTCTCCAGAGTTTGGTCAAGGGATCTACAGGCTGGTCTTCTACTATACTAACGGACCCTCTGATGCAAAAACATCCATAGAACCCCTTCGTTTTCCGGAGATATTTGAGGTTTAGTTTCATTTACACACATTCTCTATGACGGACTGATAACGTTAATCTCTCGCGCAGTACCAATTTATCTTTCGCAGTCTGTGACACAGACTATAGTGTGGGAAATACTTACCGGGTCGCCGTATACGTGATATACCATTCGAATTCTACTTTGGATGTCTCCGTTTTTCCTGAATTTTTCGAAGGCCACTGTCTTCCATTGACTTTATCTCAGTTCCGCTCCACACACACCCACTCTAATTCTCTCCTCCCTTAACTTCAAAGTAAACCGCAACGACCCAGTGCAATTTCATTAAGGCGCCTGTTTCGCAGCCATTTCGTTCTTTCGTGCCTGTATCCTTTTGGAATGCATCACAAAGTTATCCTTCGCAGTTCATTTAAACCGCCATATTTAGGGAACCTGACATTCAATCAATAGTTTTTTCCCCGCCCTCTTGGGTTCTGGGGAATAGCAACTGATATTAAAAACACAACTTTGGTAATTCGATACGTAGATCCATGGTAATAATTTGAATAAATTTTGTTTATGAATTTCGTTTTCATCATGTTGTGCCATACTTTTGGCCATGTGTGTAGAATAGAAGAGAGACATGCTGATATTTACAAATAGCTTCATTTAATAATTTTTATGTTGCTTTTCGTGCTTTATCAACCTGACTATTTCATCCTGAACTCACAATCTAACCAGGATCCGATTCTTGTAATTCCAGATTAACCAAAGAGCTCTTGAACAACCATAAAAACGAGTGCATTTTCAATCGACGTGATATTTCAATTTTATATCAATCCATAGCAGACAATTCTAATGGGATATATTCCCATTTGGGTCAAAAGACTTGGCCGTCCTACTCTCTATTAATTCCTGTTTCTGAAGGTAACAGTGAGGAAGGTGACTCGAGAGAGGCTTGAACTGTATACGAAAGGTGGCTTCAGGTAATACCAGAACGAGTAAATTGAAATTGAATTCCTAACTGCGACCTTTAATTTTGAAATAATTAAGGACCTCGCCAGATAAGGAGAGAAGTAGCCCTCCTACAATCATCAGAGCTAATTTCGCCATCAATTTTGAATTGCGTGTTTAACAACTACTTTACCATGTACCAAGTATTTTATCCCCAAATACTGTATCAAGAAAAATTAGAAAGGTCTCAGAAGTCTCTCTGGAAAATGTTTGCCCCTTTGTACGGAGCTTGTATGTTGATGCCTAGACGAATTTTCGTTCTCTTCAAAGCTACAAAAAAGCTACATGAGGCAAACCCCTTTATAATATGCCAATGCCAAAGTCAGTACAAGAAGCTAGATTTGTGTTAGAACCGTCTTTACACCAAGCAGATTCTGGAAAGACAACACAATTCCCGCTTCTTAATATACATGCCCATGATCGCGCTTTTATATCACTATGAACCTATGAAATCCTCATTCCCACGGCACGTTAAATTTTTTTTTTATTCACCAGTATATTGAGCAAATCACCCCGTGATTTTATATCATTTATGATAATAAAAATGCAGGATATGCTGGTTAACATGTACACTAAAGGGTACTAAACTAAGCCCTTGGTAGATTAACATGACTACTCAAGTGATATGTGGTATGGTATGTTGCGTAATAGTTGCTGTTGTTTTGGCAATTCCATTTCGTGTTTAGGCCCCTCAGAAAACAAAATACAATTGTGGTTCTTTGGGAAAAGGTCATATATTTGAAAAGACGATACCAACATTGAATCATGTTTTATAATTTTACATAAAAGCGACTTTTGGGGGAATTTAGTTTAGTGGAATTTTAGAAAAACAGGCAAAAGATAAACATTTGAGAATGTCTCTTGTAAGGCGTAGCGTTTCAATGTATCCGTTATCATGAAACCGATAGAGGGCGTCCCTCCTCATTTATTACCCGACGATGTACTTTGTATTCATTATCCATCCACATCCCATATGATTTAATAAACTGATTGTCATTTGGACCTTATCTTACAGATACGCCAAATCCTTCACACGCCAAACTGTCGAGAGATTAATTGATAGCACAATCACATTTCATATCCAGCGTTGAAATTCAAATATCTTGGGTAAGTGTATACATTGGTCGTTATTTGATTATAATTAAAAAAAAAAAATGATTTAGCGTTATTTCCCCAAGGGATATCCCTTAAAGTAGATAATCATTCGGTGTGGACGGAATATATTTAAGCTATATACAATGGAAAGCTTATTTATCACGATTTGATGTATGTAAACTGGTCATATTTGATGCTACTCACGATTTGGTTACAGAAGCCAAAATGAAAAATCGACTCTGCAACACACTTCAGCGAAGTCAATATATTGACGTTTTGCGTGGAGGTGTTGGAGGTCACCGATGAAAACAATCGTGATGCAAGTAAACAAATCCCCATTTGCATCGACGCTGCGCGGCGTTTCGAATGTCTATCATTATTTTCTCTAAAATTTGCTCAACCGAAAATCAGAATTATGCGCAATCCAGATACAGATAAAATGTTGTTGAAGTATCCGGTAGATTTGATGGCTCTATCACACTCAGTCACCAGAGAAGGGCGGTTCAGTCGGCATTTTATACATACTGAAGCCTTGCTTCGCTGTATTGCTGAACCACCGAAGACACAGAGTGCTCCACCAGACTCTCGCTGGCGAAAAAGATCAATTGTGTTGTCAATTATACTAATACCAGTGAGTTTCCACTCAAGTTTACTATATAAATCATGATATTCAATATATGGTTTATAGATTGTTTTCACCGTTTCCGTATTAAGTACCGGCCTTATCACGGACATAAAACTTAAGCCATGAATAGCAATTTTTAGATTTCGCGGCTGATCGCATCATGCAAAATCTAATTACATACTTGAACCCCAGCAAAATTTCTTTTGTTTATTACGTTAAAATAGATGTGCATTTCCTCATACGTTCCTATATGCGTGTAGGCCTAATCGTTACAATATAGACGAATGATAGATTGTCATTTCTGTACAACTATTTTTGCTTGGTAAAATGGATACAAAACTAAAACCAAAAGATTCAGTTTGAACAATACTGCTATGAAGATTTTCAAGTATATGAGGAGCCAACATTCCACTCAGCTACCTTGGGACACACTGACTATAGTATAATTAGGCCAAAACACCTACTTATCAGAACACGCTGCGTGCACGTGCATAGACCACAACAATTTGACCAAGGCCTCCGAAATACTGTGGGCAAATTCCATTCTGTTTCTTTGAGAAAAGCGTGGCAAACTTACGAAACGGGAAAAACGATCGTTGATAAACCTGGCTGAAAAATCCAGTTTCTCTGACCATTTTGAATAATATCGCAGTATACTTCTCAGAACAAATCATCACAACGTAATTTAATTCCCCAAGACGTGGAGTTTTATAATAGATTTCCTAATTACGTCACCTGGGGATCCGCGGATTTACAATTAGGGCATGGGGGCAGTTTGCAGTTCTTATTTTTTAACAGGTGTGCATTTCACCCAGGCACGCCCAGTAGGGCGACGAGCCAAGAATTACTTTGACGAAAAGTTGAAGGGAATTCATATCATACTTCCTTACTACAAAATAAATTCTGTTTAATTTTTTCGTGCCACACAAATCAAACTCTGGTGTCGTTCTTTTTTCATAAATGATAGATTTTATGAGACTAAAAATATTTTTCTATATGAAGCAGTTACATCAGGTAAAAAAACTCACATTTGTACCCCGAGATGTTTTCTTTTTCTCAGGGATATCGGGGTTTGTTTTACATTGGAAGATGCATTGCGCAACACGACTCGTTCAATCGCCTACGTCACCGAATTTGCCAAGATCAGAGAAGGAAATCTTAAGCGTATTTTTGGGAGTAAAATCGCAACGAAATACAGGGTTAATTTTTGGTTTATAGGCTATATTGCACGATATTTGTTGGAAAGATATTTTTGGCATCCTGACGATCATATACGGTTTCCATTGGTATAGCTTAATATAGGCCGTCCACTCAATGATTATCTACTTTAAAATCTTTACTTTCTTTTTCATACACTTCTTACAAATATGTAATAGACCGACGGTCTCCTATTTCCAAGCGCTGTGCCAGATTTTGATGACAACCCTGATGCATACATCACTGCTGAGATCAGCAAATTTGAGTATGATGGTAGTTTTATTATTGGTGATGGGAAAACGTACGGTGGATATGAAAACCGACCGCTTGAAAAGGGGCAAGAATATAACATATATGTGGGTGCTTCAAGTGGATTTATGGAGGTAATTTTTCAAGTTGAGTAATAAATTTTAAAGGGAAGGAACGGCATTAAAACATTCAAACATAATGAAATAGACCCTTACTGAAATCGCTTTCACTTATTTAAAAAACAATCTGGATGTTTGTAAAACCATGTAAAACAGTATAGCAGGGGACCGAAGTGATAGAGTGTGCGCTTCCGGATAAAATTACACTACTTTAGGCATTGGTAATCCTTAAAATTGATGGAAACACTTGTAGTGGGGGACTGTAGTGCACAGATCTCACGTGAGTGTGTAAATATGGATAAATTGTGAATTTTGGTACACAAGTACTTTGTTCATTGATAATCAAAAAAATTGATGGAAGCACTTGCCACACCCCTTTCGTGGCCCCCAGAGGGGATTTCAAGGGGGTAACAATTTTAAAATGTTCCGATTGTGTTGAAAAGCACACCATGATATTTGGTCTGGTTACAAGGATTCCAAAAAGGTATTGTTTATACTACATATGGCTTATAGTTTTGGAATTATGGAGCAAAAACTGCAAACATAGTGAAAAAGTCAATTTTGGTTTGTACAGGGTCAAAATTTAAAAGTTGCTTTAATTTTTGTAAAACATGGTTCAAATTGTTGGATCAGCTCGTAGAAAAATATAGGAATAGTTTTGACTATCTTAAGTGTTTGGTTATCAATCAAAATGGCGAATCAAGTCAACAGCTATTGTATTCTATTGACATGTGACCTATTTTGTTGGATAACGTGAAAACTAAGCATAACAGATAAGGCAAACTATTCCTTATTTCAATCATTTAAGCCAGGGAAACAATGTGCACAACATATTACCTGAATCAAAGCAACTTTTACTTTTGACCCATGTACAGACTTGACTTTTTCACAATGTTTACAGTTTTTACTCCATAACTCCGAAACTATAAGCCATAGATAGTGTAAACCATACCTTTTTAGAATCCTCGTAATCTCAGAAAGAGTGTCATGTACTTTTCAACATGATAGGAGCATTTTAAAATTTTGACCCCTGGGTACTCGAAATCTATGCTGGGGGTCATGAAAGGGGTGTGGCAAGTGCTTCCATCAATTTTATGGATTATCAATGCCTAAAGTACTTGTGTGCAAAAATTCACAATTTTATCCGGAAGCGCACACTCTTTCACTACAGTCCCCTGCGAATAACCAAACACGTAAGATAGTCAAAACTATTCCTGTGTATCATTTTATGAACTAAACCAACAATTTGCACCACGTTTTACGCAAAATTGGAATAACTTTAAATTGTGATCCCTGTACAAACTAAAATCGAGTTTTTCACCGTTTTAATAGTTTTTACCCCGTAACTTCAAAAACATATGCCATAGGTAGTATAAAATATACCTTTTTGGAATCATTGTAACCAGACAAACCTCATGGTGTGTTTTTAACACAATCGGAACATTTTAAAATTTTGACCCCTGGGTACTCGAAATCTATGCTGGGGGTCATGAAAGGGGTGTGGCAAGTGCTTCCATCAATTGTTTTTTTTTTGTTTTTTTTTAGTATCAATGCATAAAGTACCTGTGTGCCAAAATTCACAATTTTATCCAGATCTTTGCGCACCAAAGTTAATAACTTATCTAGGGTTGGGAAATCACTCCGTTGATAAAAACTGATGAATTTTCCTAATGATCACCTGTCGATCAAAGTCGTCGATGTAGATTTTCTCGGTTATACATTTTTACTTGCCTTCTTCGGCTTCAACAGCCTAGTTATTGTCTTGCAACATATTCCAGAAGCCATGTCTAATCGTTTCATTTACGTTTTAAAGTATGATGGCTGAACCCTAAGATTGTTCTCTTTCAAAGAAATATTTCAGTTTAAAAACATCACGGACATCATCGCTACATCTCTGTACAAATGTCAATTTAAAGGTGCGTGTTCCGATCGTCTTTGGGACCCCCCTGATTTACCCGGAAGTAGTATCGATTTTGATATCAGATGAAAGGCCATACTTTTGTCGTCCTGAAATTTGAGCCCTCAAATCCATTTCATTCTCAAGATATAGACAAAAAAAACCGCCGTTTTAGTGGTTAACCATCAGTATTAGCACAGTATTGAATAGGGCTTTGCAACATGCATTATTGCGTCTACCATCAAAACCGCAAGTTTGTTTCCCACGGTACTTGATGGATGTATGTGCAAGTGCCAGGCTCCCATATCAAGTAGAGAACACAATACACATAAATCGGAACAAGCACCTTTAACTTGTCTTGTACGTATTTGTGTACATATTCTACATATTTTATTTGGTGTAAATGTGGACATTCAAATGCACCTGCATAACGCAAGGAAAATATTTGATGGCCTGATCCCCTTCTTTAATCCAACACTGGCCTGACAGTGATCATTACACGCTACTCTCATTTAATCCTTAATATTTTGCAAAATCTTGAAATTACTTCCTTGTTCTTTGTTGATTTGTATATCTTGCTTTTTTTGAACAGTTTATCCTTGACATAATACCGCTAATACATTTTGTTCACTTTCCTTTAGAATCAAGTCGTAAAATGGAGTGCCGAACCACTAATAGCGATTGGTAAGTATTTGACAAATGTATGGAGCTTTGGTGCACTTGTCCATATTGAGGATTTTCATTTCTTATTTTGGACATAACCAAGTAGCTTTAAAAAGGACATAAATAAAAACGCATTCAAAATGAAAGAGCTTTGCCAGAAACATGACATAGGCGCCCCTCATATTTTTTTCAGGTCGTAACCTATAATAAAAGTGATTAAAATATAAATATAAGTTTTGAATAATACCATACTCATCTGCTTCATGAATTGCAGTCTCTGCATCATCAGGATCTACATCTGCTAGTTCTGCTGTTATTGGTGGTTCAATTGCTGCTATTGTTATTATCATCATAGGAGTTGTCATCGTGGTAATTGTTGTTAGAAGGAGCAGAGGTCAAGAAAAGGATGATAGAGAACAACATCTATCACCTACAAAAACAGATGACAAGGTATGAGACAGTTTTTTAAAGTCAGAGTCATATTGCAACTTTGTTTTACTCAATTTAGTGACTTTCCTGTTGGTAGCCCACCCTGATTCCTATGGAATCTCAGATAACCCAGATAATAGATGGGAAAGCGGTGGCCCAGTGATAGGGGTATCTGCCTTTGGAGGTGGAGGCACACGGTTGAAATCCCCATAAGTGCATAAGGTCTTTTTGTACTCCCGTTGGTACATGGGGATGGGGGTTCCAAGTGGAGCACCCTCTGAAAACAACTTTCCCATAAGAATTTTTCCTTGAAATTTGCCACACATAATGACTACTCAAAGACAACACCATTACTGAAAAAAGAAAACTATTGATCAGTTCGGATATTAGGGGCGAAACATCATCATCATCATCATCATCATCAACAACAACAACAACATCATCATCAACAACAGCATCATCATCAACAACATCATCATCATCAACATCAACAACAACATCATCATCAACATCAGCATCAACACCTATACTACATCAACAACATCATCATGTACATCACCATCATGTTCAACATCAACATCGCCATCAACAACAACATCATCAACAACAACAACATCATCATCAACAACAACATCATAATCAACATCAACAACAACATCATCATCAACATCATCAACACCTACATCTACATCAACAACAACATCATTATCAACATCAACAACAACATCATCATCAACATCATCAACATCAACACTTACATCTACATCAACAGCATCATCATGTACATCACCATCATGTTCAACATCAACATCACCATCAACAACAACAACATCAACGACAGCACACGGGCCAGCAGATCGTCAATTGATTAAGTCTGCCCTCTGCAGTTTTAGCGCGATTAATCAGGGGGTAGGACACGATCTGCTCGATTTGGGCATTGGGGATTTCCAAACGGTAATTGGGGGAACTGCTACGTGCATTTACTATGGCAGCCTCTCTTAGTTTCTTTAAAAAATCTCCTCTTAAACCCTACTTTAATACATCTTAGTAATATCATGATAATTAAGGAATAAATTATTGATTTCAAAATCCGTCAGGGTTAGTGGATTAACCCCGCTGCAAAGTAGTGTAATTTCCAATAACGGTCATTTAGATTCAAATATTCGTGACCAGGCCTAGACTTTAGTCATGTCTGAGTGTAACCGTCTGATACGTGTAATAGCGCCCTCCTACCGTTAAGCCATTGAAAGGACTAGCACTCGAGTCGCGCCGGACGTTGATGCCGATTTGAATTCAGTCTGTTGCTGTTAGGATGGCATGTCCTACCCCCCCAGCGATTAATAGTTCAACCAACCTAAACTGCACATGCGCAAATATGAAATGCCAGTACAGTGTTCTTCGTGCGCGGGGGGGGGGGGGGGGGGTTGGCACTCGCATATAAAATGGATATGGGTGTAAGGCTGACGCTTCCAAACTCAGGGGCATTCGGTGTAAGAAGAAGTGCAAAAGATTAGGTCTTTGGATAAGAGACAGCCATGCAAATTATCCCAAAATAGGAGTGGAGGAGCTGGACCCAGGTCAAACATCACGGTTACCCCCTCACTACAGAAAAGGTTGACACCTTGGTAGTTAGTAGGACCCTCTATATCAACGTAGGTAGTTAGTACTTGCAAATTGTGGTATCACTTCTTTTTCAATAGGGGCCAATTTAAGTTTACACAGGGGTCCACCTTTTAAAATGCTCCAATCATGTTGAAATGTATGCCATATTGTCCGTCTAGTCATAAGGATTCCAAAAATGTCTAGTTTGTACCAACTATGACCAAGAGTGTTGGAGTTATAGGGTAAAAATGGCTAAACTGCTAAAAAAGGTCAATTTTATTTGTACAGGGTCAATCGGAAAGTTGCTCAAATTTTGTTGAAAAATGATAGAAGATGTTCCATCTAGCTTAATGAGTCAAAATAAGGAATAGTTTGTACCATCTGCAATGCATAGTTACCATGTTATGGGACAAAATAGGTCATAGGTCAACATACCCAATTGGTGTTGACCTTCTTTGACCCTTATCTCCGTAAGTAAGCATTTAACATAATACAAAACTACCCTTTTATGAGTCCTCTAACCTAGGCAATAACTTGCAAGTATTTAAAATATAATCAATTAACTTTAATGTTGACCCCTGTACAACTTGAAATTGACCTTTTTTACCATTTTAGCCATTTTACCTTATAAACTCCAAAACCAATGGTCGTAGTAGGTGGTACAAACTATACATTTTTGGAATCCTTATGATTAGATGGACAATATGGCATACATTTCAACATGATTGGGCATTTTAAAGTTTGACCCCTGTGTAAACTTAAATTGGCCCCTATTGAAAAAGTGATACCACAATTTGAGAGACTACCTACCTAGCATTGATGTAGAGGGTCCATACTAATACCAAAGGTGTCAAACCTTTTCTGTAGTGGGAGGTAAACGAACTCCTTAAATAAGGCCCCTATGATATTCTGCTCTCCTCTCAGGGGTTTTAGGGTGACAAAAATGTGCTACATTTACGCGTCGCCACCAAAGTGGGAGTGTCTCCGGGTGCTAACCTCACTGATATTACCCACATGGCATGCATATTGTCTCCACAAGTACATAAAATGATTGCATGATATCGTGTATCTTGTTTCTATATAAGCCAAACAAATTATCAATATCAATGAACAAGTTAATGTTATTTGACCCATAAATGAGAAGAAATTATCTTTTTTTTCCTGGAAATTAACGGCAATTTTGACGGGAATTTCATTTGTTTTGATATGGCCTAACCAACAGGAAAAACGTACGTTATTATAAATACGATAAATCGAATGTAGATTACAAGAGAAATCTTAACCGAGCACATAGGGTACAAATCTGCATTTTTGCAGACTTTTAAGATCATGAGAAATGTTTATAACACTGGCTATGTAGCGGATGGTTGGCCCTCGATAAGTACAGTCATTAATCATAACATACACATTGTCCACTGTAGTGGCAGTTGATATTCTCCCAAGCTTTGTGTCTCCGTTGACGCTCTCTGCTTCTCGCTTCATCACCATCATCCGTGCACCCAAAGTCTTTATCAAATAGCATGCACTTGCAAATGGAAAGCAAACCCACCCATCCACATATCGCATCAGTGTTCAGTTATAATTACTTTATAGTCTTCCTTTCTTAATTAACATATTTCACTTTCTCTAATATTTTTCTTAAGGCATTTGATAATGTTTCAAAATTACTATCTTTTTAGAAGGCAAATGAAGCTGCCCGTTTCGAGAACGAAATCTTTAATATGGATGAGGATGAGTATGAAGATATTGATTTAGATGACCACGGGTACTTGGAAGTCACCTCATCTAAATGGGACATTGCTTGGGAAGATTTGAGTTTGTCTGGAAAAATACTTGGAAAAGGAAATTTCGGAGAGGTGCAGCTCGGACAGGTCAGGATCAATGACAAATGGATAAAAGCTGCTGTAAAAACACTCAAAGGTAGGATTAAGCATATCCTTGTAATTGCGATTTAATGTTGCAAGCGTGATTTCAAATTGGTTCCTGCAATTCAAAATTTCAAGGATTTAAAAGTTAATACTTAGGATGGTAGTCAGGGAGACCGTGGCCTAGTGATTAGGGTGCTTGACTGTGGCGCAAATTTTCCTCGAGTTCTACTTCGGTGAGGACACTTGATGGGATTTATGCGGATATTCAACTCAGAATATCAGAATATCGCTCTCCTTATTGGTTCACTTGGAATTGGGCAAATGAATCATAAAAGCATCCCGTCCTTCGGAGGGGACGTTAAGCCGTCGGTCCTGTCTACAGAGAGTCACAACTGTATATGTACATAGCAGCCAGGTTCCACTAAGAGTAGCAGGGGTGAAAACCTCTGACTGTTTCCAATCCGCCCCGGCATCAGAGCGTCCGTATTATGGACACACACGGCCCGGATCAGATTACGCAGCTCAACTAATCCTGACACTTAAAGCCATTACTAATTACTTACACGAACGAGGGGGACAATCAATGTTAGGATTTAAAATTAATCCCCATTACATTAAAATTAAATCATATTCCAATCTAACATGATTGAATCTGATGTAAATAGGATTTAATTTTAAAATCTATTTTGATTGGTCCCTAAGTATAATCCTAAAGAATTTACTTTTAAATCCCTGAAATTTAAGTCAAAACAAATATTTAAAAAATACAAGGGTTTATGTGAAAGCAAGATTCGTTTGTCGGCAAGCTATTACATTACAGAGCACAATGCAGGATTATATTTTAAGGGGAACCGGCCAATCCTCAATTTCAATTTCACCCCCCCCCCCAAAAAAAAAAACATACGTGGTATAACTGCAAACCTTGCGCGACTCTAGTCACATTTGAAATCATTTTGGTTAAAACTATTTTCCATCATAGAATACAGGGCAAATAATATTTGTTGTCAGATATTATTAATGCAATTAACTATTATAATAAACCTAGTTATTAAAAAGTGGCGGTCTTTCATATGAAATGGAGAAATGTATCTTTAGTCTGTAAACGTTTAATATGACTGGTGCAGTCTATTCAGTGGTTGTATCATAATCTATCATATTACGAATGTAATAAACTATTTATTTGTAATTATAAGTTTGGTATTTATTGTGATCATTGTCGTAGAGAACACGCCGGAATCTGAGAAACTCTTATTCAAGGAAGAATTTGAAACGATGACCAAAATTGGACACCACCCAAACGTTGTTAACACACTTGGTGTTTGCGAATATAAAGGTATGCTAAAATATCTCTATAGTTTCGAAATTGTTAGTTTGCCTTAGAGCAATCGTGTTGTTTTAAGCAAATTCAGCTTTATATTTGACAGGTACATTTTATGTAGTTCTCGAGTATGTCCCACATGGAAACCTTCGTAAATTCCTACGCAAAAGCCGTTCGAAGAAAGAGCAGGTGCACAGGAAGGGAAGTGTCGTCTCACAACTGAATCCTAGTCAACTGTTGAACTTTGCACTCGGTATTGCGAAGGCAATGAAACATATTTCGAAATGTGGGGTAAGTTGTTGTTTTTTTCATTTACACTATTAGGAATTATCATTATTGTCGTCTCAACTTTTAGTTAAGAAAGTCACTTAAGCGTAAGATTATTATGAACATAGACTTTTAGTTAAATTCGAATTGAGTCTCAAAAGTTTGGAATACTACCATACATTTGGCTTATAACCCGTAATGGTACTGATTTAAATATGGTCGATTGCACGAGTGTTATGAGATTACCTAACGTTAATAAAAGATTGTATCACATTTTGCATCTTACATATGCAATCAAATTACATATCCGCCTCTGATTTACGTTGAGAGTACGGCGATTGCATTCGAGCCAAAATAGTATGTAAATTTCACAATGAAGGTACGGGAGTATGTAAAATTCAGTTGTGGGCAATCTTGTCCCGAATTTGAGAATGCGACACAGATATGGTACTATATAGAACGTGAGAATATGCACATCACTGATATGATGTAAATGCAAACAGCATTATATGAGGAAACGTAAAATTCTAAAACCCCGAAAAAGAATATCTCACTTATTAGACCACATTCAGTTTGAACTTTGGTGCAGTTGTAGTATATAATTTTAACAATACAAATACATATGCTAAACATTTTGAAAATATTCCAATTTAATCAAGCCGACAATATTTCCTGACTATAAACCAATCTGTTAAAGTGTATGGAGTGGATTGTACAGTTGAATTCATTCCCATATTTGATTTGCGGGCGTTTATTTTGCTTAAATATATAGATAATCCATCGAGATCTTGCTGCAAGAAATATTCTAGTAGGGAAAGGTCTCACCCCAAAGGTAGCAGATTTTGGTATGTCTCGTGAAGAAAATGACTACGTCCAGACGTCCAAGGTTTGTAGTTATTAATATGGCATAAAAAAAAAAAAAAAAAAAAAATACCCTTCACACCCAAACTTCACATACAATACAACATATAGCTATCTCTCCAAACACAATCACATTATACACAAAATAGCACCAACAGAATACCCTTCACGCCCTAAAGACAAGATATCCAACTCATTGAGTACCACGAAAAACCCTTCGCACAAACTCCTTTACATACACAAACTCAAAGCAACAAACTAACAACTGTCACCCCTGCGAAGGGTATTCAGGAATTACTCCCGACACAATATAGAGTAGCTAACGTGGGAATATGCGCATTACTGATATGATGTAAATGCAAACAGTATTATATGAGGAAACGCAAAATTCTAAAAGCCCGGAAAAGAACATTGGCGGAGTTGTATATAGTATATAATTTTAACAATATTAACATATGCCAAACATTTTAAAAATTTCCAATTTAATGCAGCCGACGATATTTCCTCACTATAAACCAATCTTTTAAAGTGTATGGAGTGGATTGTATAGTTGAATTCATTCCCATTTTTAATTTGCGGGCGTTGTTTTTTTTTTAATATAATAGATAATCCATCGAGATCTTGCTGCAAGAAATATTCTAGTAGGGAAAGGTCTCACCCCAAAGGTAGCAGATTTTGGTATGTCTCGTGAAGAAAATGACTACGTCCAGACGTCCAAGGTTTGTAGTTATTAATATGGCATAATATTTTGCGTATGTTTCTCAAAATAGAATTTATACATAAACGTTGCATTGTTTTAAAAATGCCCTTAGTTCTTCGGCTTTTATTTTATGCATAATTTTAACTTTTCACGTAGGTGCACTGGTGTCTCTTTGGAAATAGTATTGGAATTAGGATTGAATTGTTTCACATAATTATACATTCGTTTATTTTAATATGTTTTAAAATACCTTTTAGCAAAGCTAGTAGTTAAGTGTTTTATGATTAGTCTGTGAAGGTCATAATTAATGACTTGTTGTAATATTTAAGGGGGGTATGGGGTCTGACTTTGGTAAAAAATTGTTCCATTTACGAAAATGAGATAATGCAATGGCTTAATTGTGTAGATTGTAATCTACAAAATGCTTTTTATTATTTCGATCGCAATCGCCATTCGGTTCCCGAAATATGGTCGATCAAAGTGAAGCAGTGTACACGAAATTTGCCAAAAACGCATAGTCTCCTATACTTTATCATGTGAAAAATTTAAATGGCTTATATTTAAGATATTTTAAAAGATATTATTTATACGCCATTTAACGTATTTATTTTGGCTAAGTCGAAGTAAATAAATACTCATATTATTTTGTCCATAATTTAAAGTAATTAAATGTACTGGGTAAGTGATTTTTATGTATTTTATTGTTTTCTCACCCTGCGATATTTAAGAAAATTATTTTAAAAATTAATTACAGGACAATGGATGTACCGATTTCGATGATTCTTTCATTAATAATTATGATAATTCAGTATAAAATGAAATTTAATTAAATCGAGGTCTATAACTCGTTTCGTTAAAATACGCAAACAACCAAAACGAAAACGAACGTAACTAGAGAACGCTACATGCTATGCACATGAAATTTGGCACACATATTCAGCACATATAGGGCTAGTGAACCATGAAGCCCGATTTTCAAAATTGTGTTCCAAATTCAAATTACGCCTTTAAATTATGTGATTGGTCGATTGCCAGTTGCCATGGCAACGGTATCAAAAATCCGGCTTCATGGTTCACTGCGTATTTATCCCCTGCACATGCCACCCAAGTTTCGACCCAGTAGCTTGTTTAGTTATTTAGTTACGTCCGTTCTAGTGTTTAGCCAATCAGAGGCCTTACGTGGTTACCATGGCAACCAGAGAAAAAATTGACATGAATTTTAAAACTTTGTGACATGGGCTACAATATGATGTGTAACATGTATATACCGCTATTTAGGAAAATTAAGAAAAATCACTTCAAAGTTCACTGCTTCAGACCCCATATCCCTCCCTTAATTTTAGATAATTTTTTTTTTCACCAACGTGTTCCTACAAGATGGCTGTCCATTGAATCCCTGAGGAAGAAGACGTACACAACCAAGAGTGATGTGTAAGTTATTTGCATTGCCTATTTGTTATTCGTGCTTACTTGGTCACTGCGTTCACTTTTTACACCAATGTGTCACTATTGTAAGGTGGCTGTCCATTGAAGTCCAAGAACGATGTGGAGGCCGTTGTTCATTTGAACTCAGTGCTTGCAAGCCACCTACTACATACCAATTCTTTCAGCAAAACAGCCCAACAGGTTGACTGTCAAGTGAGTATATTAAAAGTGATGTGCAAGTAATAATTTGATTTTCAAACAAAATAACCGTCATTGTAAATGGAGATATCAATATCATTAAGTATTTCTTTTCGAAACTTGTTGTTGCAGATGGTCATTTGGTATTTTACTGTGGGAAATCTCCACTTTCGGTAAGTTATCAAGGCAAAAAAATATTTGAATGTGCGAAGATACTTCTTATCCAACAGTTGTCATAGGAATTCCCACATTGAATTTATATACTGTTATGACGTCTCATGGATGTCAAAGATCAGAAATACCTTTCAAACACAAATAAATGAGCCTTGTGCACAAGTGATCTAAATTTTATATAATAAAACAGATTTAATGGTTTTTAATCAGTTTGGTTCAAGAATTTGGTATGTCCAAAACAATATTACATATATTAAAATTACACACACAGTTAGTTAAGATATTATACTTATTAGAGTTCACTAGTGTTCCAATTTAACAGAAGCGTTGCAGTTCAACGATGATATGTCCTCACAGCGAAGACCCCAAAATGACAGTATGCAAAGTCACACTTATATCCTCAGTTAATATTCCATTGGAATCTTCTCAGTCGTGAAGATAACTTTAGTCCAGCAGTTTAAGACGACAAGGTTGAATAAGTTCCTCGACGACACTAATATTCCACAGTAACAAAATCCACGTATTCTACCACCATCAGTCTGCCGCTAATGTCTTCATTTAGGACCACAAACTGGAATCCCTTTTTGATTCCAAAAATTAAAGCTCTTTTGGCTTAAAAGACGACAGCAGACAGTTCAGCTATCAAGCTCCACGGGCATCCAAGATATTATAAATCCTGGCACTATGTATAACACAAATCTACCATTATTGTAGATCAAAACTAGCTATAACTATACTCTATAGTTCCTGGTTACAACTGCTGGCCTGAGTCCTTCCAGTGACAAGTATTTAACTCCTCACAGCTAGATTCCCCTTTCCTAATACCTAAAAATAGGCATTACAACACTATCATGCATAAACATAATCTTCCACTGTCAAATCAGATTTCACAAAAATTACATCATCTGCATTGCAACATTTTATATAAATAACTTCATGGGGAATCCCCAAATCATGCAATATGTTTTGATCTTAAAGCATAAACAAGTTGACTCAGTTTCTAAGTTTACATCTTGGGGAATACCCATTCACATCTCTAGTTATACACAACAGGTGCATATCTCAACACAACACTAGGGGAATTCCACTTTCTTCTCTTGCACAATCTATCTAGTAAATAACACCTGGTCCGATCTCAATATAGCACAAGGGGATTTCCATAATAAACAAAGTGCTTTTTTCCATGAGAAATCTTTTTTCTTAAATTAAATTGAAAAATAATCAAATTAATATTTTTAATCAGAAAAATGGAGGCCAATATAACAATACCATGTATACTGTGATAAATAAACGCCGAAGGCAGTCCGCGATACAGTTGGTGTCGCTGTTTCTGCTTTTCCCTTAATATTAATGGCGCTGGATAACTGTTATCAGGCATTTGAATCATTTTTTTTTTACTATCCGTACGGATACCTACTACAACGGTAACAACACCTTATTGAATGGAAATTTATATGATCCTTATGAGAATTCTACAGACTAACCATTCATTTTAAAGCTATTCCTGAAAATTTCAAATATTTTTACTCTTTCGGGTGGATCAATGATAGTTTGAAATAGTCGCTTGTCAGACAACAAAATGCATTTTCATATGCAAATATGAAGACAATATTAATTTGTCTCATCATCAAATTGGTTTCGACGCAAACACACAAAAATATATTTCAGGCCATAACAAGCTATACATTGGAAGATACGATGAGCCATTCGTATTAATCGTATTAAAGTAAAGGTCCATCATTGAATTCTCGCCCAGCACCCCCTCCCTTCGCGCTATCCACAACAATACGATGCGCCGCCAACGGTTTACTTGCAGAGGCCATGTTTCCCTGATGCATCATGGAAAAGGTCTACGTCCCGAGCCCGCGTAATACAAATATTGCACAGGACCACGTTGGATCGTTAGGTTTGTGAAAATATTATGTTTTACATGCGAATGCACACTAAACAGACTATTTACAATATCTAAATCTTTTCTCTTTCAATCGATCACACGGACTCCCTGGTTGAGCCATGGTTGAGCTGTTTTAACATAATATTTCATTCCTTGCATGTTAATCTAATGGAGACTGGGACGGCGATGTCGACCGTTGCAAATGGCGAGAATTAAATAACCAGGTGATGCATGGAATGGGAAAGCTTGTCGGATGAATCAAGTATAGTCAGAAATGCCCATTTAAAATGGCAGATAAATATGTATTTTGCTTTGATTTTTAATAACAGGTGGTACCCCATATCCAGATATGGAAACCAAGTACCTGCCTTACCATTTGTCTGACGGATACGTATGCCCAAAACACTGGACAAAAATGTGAAGATGAGATGTGAGTAGTGTATTATTAAGTTTGACTGCAGTTCATCACCACTAATTATTATAAGTGTTTTCAGGTCTGATATCCACAATGTTATAGTCCAGGGCTACAGACTCAATGATAACTAATATCAACCTGCTTTATTACATATCGTCACGAATCTTCAAAACAGCCAATCGACCAAAATCACATTTCAAGATATCGGCGATTGAGTTTTATGAAATTATTGAACTGGCATCATCAAAATTGAAACATTTTAGAAAATGATTTTATTGTGTAACATGGACATTAAAAACGTTCTTTCATTTTGGCACGCTTTCAATTCAAGTATCAATTGTAAAATTTAATTAGTAAATATCTAGATAGAAAATATTATTAAAAAAAATAAAAAACGTCCTCTGTTTTATGTCAAAGGAGCGTTTGGGTACTCAAAAAGAGTCGACTCGATCGGCCTCAGAAGGTGGTATTGAACAGGTTAAAAGGAAATATGTCCTGATTCTGAATAGTTGGAAAATTTGGTAGGATGGAACCTAAGTAACGTAGAATATATAAATCAAAATCAGTTGAAAAGTGTCCAATTGTTGAGTATTGTTGCCCTTTTAACTTCCGCCCAATAGCGTACTCGAAAACGATTCGACAAATCCAATCCGCGGAAATGTGGTGACTCAAAGTGATGACCATCCAAATTTGACGTCGTTGTGACCATCATATCGCAGTGTTCACTTCACAATATAAGTAACCACACAACGAAATGAAACCAAAATATTCTTCTGTAACGGTTTTTCTAAGTTTATATTACTTTCATAATCATTCAATATGCCAGTGTCAGCAATAACAATGCGAGTCAACAACGATGTTTTGGTCATCACTTTGACGTCACGAGGAGAGCAAAATGGGCGCTTTGATCAATGAGCCGTGGCGAAAAAATCCGCCCGTTTTGCGTATGTCAAAAAGCAACAATTAAAATGCCTCTATTTGTTAATTGTGACATCAACTTGTTTTATTTTTCGGGAATCGTGTGTAAGGTCATAGATTTGTATGAATGTAAGTCAACTGAGTTGACAAAAATCTTGACATAGGTTCCTTTTAAAATACTTTTGGCCTGATGAGGGAGCTAGGGAAATGACGATGTTTTGTATGACAGGCAAAATATGCCAATGAAGCACAAGAAAAGATAATGATAGCGTTCTATTTTTATTACCCTTCCCGCCCCCCCCCGCACCACCCTTAGGAATTGCTTTCACTCAAATTAATACTTAATGGAAAATATATACATCAAGCTATAAATATATTAATTTGAATGGAAACCTTTAAAAAGCGTATTGTTACGAGGGTTTGTTAGCAGAATTGCTGCCAGAATTTTGTTGTAAAATGTATAGTATTTTTCCTGTAAACCGTAGTACTTAATAGTATAATTGAAAATTCATAATAATGTACGATAATGTTGATACTCGAAAAAAATTGAATAAATACTCGAAAAAAAATGAATAAAAGCTCCAGTTGTAGTCGTTTTATAGGCCTGGTAAATTGGACATACAATTTACAGCATTTTGCTGTATTTCCAAATTGCAGCATCGGCCAACATGTGTAAGTACACTAAGGACATCCAAAGTGTATGTCTAACGTTTGAAACAATGGGTTTTGTGAATTATTGGACATAATAACTTCCCGTAAACGTTAAGTGGAAGAACTTGTGATTTATCTGTTTATTGCTTGAAGGTGTATATTTTGATATTTTTTGCAGAGTAAAAGGAATCAAAGATCACTATTTTATCAAGAAGAAAGCTTTATCTTACTATCAAGTCATTTTGTATTAATTTTACGAGGCGTTCGGACGAAAATCATTTTAATTCTCAATAACGAAAACTATAGGATGAGTATATTGGCAATTAGTGTCAAATGATGTTGCTAAAAATCGTAAAAACAAACGACTTCGGAGTGTCTATTGGTACAATTTGAAATGAAATTGACATTCCCATGGATATTATTTTATTTTTGTCATCAAACAGACCATTGCGTATACGCTTCACCTTTGGAGCCACAGCACTCGTACAGTATAGTTGAAAACTTTCTATGAGTAAAAAACAAACCATTTTGAGGTTAAGGTGGAAGTTTGTCGGCATTCTATTGTGTTGTTTTAACACCAAATATTGTTAAAATAACACAAAAGGTGTTGAATTTTGACACCCTCTTGGTGTGGTCCTCCTAGAACACCGGCGGTGTTAATTTTAACACCCAATGTTTTGCACATTACTTTATTACGCTTATTTAGTAAGCACACAGAGAAATTATCAAGTTAGTTTAGTTATTAATCAACTAAGTTGATGAAACTCAAAATAATATCATATGTATGTGGGGAAATATAGCAAAGAAAAGAGGAAAAACGAAAAAGATTTTGAGGTACTATGTTTTACATGTCATTATTGATCTTAATTTGGCTGTAAATTAATCATGTAAGTAACTTTTATTCGTGTAAGCCTATCTAACTGAGAATCGAACCTGGGAGCCTCTGATATGAACCCAAATACCTAACCACGATACTATGGTACCTTATATACAGGGAATATATAAGGGCTTACTGTATTTTGCGAAAAGAAACGAAACGAAACAGAACTCCCATTGGATCACACGCTTTATTCCGTCATGCATGCATAACGTACATAACGTTAATCCAATGGGAGTTCTGCTTCGTTTCGTTTCGCAAAATACAGTAAGCCATATATAAGAACATTGAATTTATATGCATTACTTTCCTTCCAAATTAATATATTGCAAATTAAAATGAACAAATATCATACCAAAACGTGAAAGGGTTTCAACAAGAAGTTTTTGAACTATCTATAAAAAAAAATGAAGTGAAAATAAGTTAGTACATTAGTGCTTGTTTGTGATCTTTCTGGTGTTACAAATTGTCTTGTTGTTGTTATAACTTTGAATTACTAACATAGCTGATTTGAATCTCTTTTACTTAATTACAGCTTCAACAATCAATTTATTTCCAGCAACAGGTGTAAAACTTAGTAATTGTTACTATTTTTTGGCCACAATTTACTGTAAATTTAAATACATGTATGTTTGTTTAACATTTCTCAAATGAAATAAGGTATTTGTGAAATATTCTCATGAACGATATTTATATCATTTTAAAAAAAATTAAAAAAATCCTTAACTATTATTTTCTAAAACAATAACAATAATAAAATAAACCTCAACTGGGGGCGATTCAAAAGAAATGCTCCTCTTTATACCTGTGCTCCCCAGCCGCCCGAGTCGTCCTTATAGACAGTCAATGCATCTTTACAATCTACGTCTAGTAAAGAACCACAATCTAACATGCAATTTTTGTTTAAAAAACTTAAAGGAATTTATTGGTATAAATGCTATCGCACATAATAATGAAAGATCCCTAAATATGACTACGCAGATGGTTGCATGGGCATTGGCGTATCCTCTTGCGAGAAAAACATCATTTTCACGTTACTTTTCGAAGCAGAAGACGAGTTAAGGAAGCCGCCACTTTTAATTATTTTACCTATCGTTTTGGCCACAAGCATGTTTAGTCTTTCACACAACCCAATTGTAAGATGATCGGTGGTTAGTCAATTCTGACCTGTATGAAAGACTATCAGCTTTTTTTAACATTGTAATTAAAACACAGCTTAATTTAACGTTTTCTTTAAAATAATAAATTTATATCAAACTAACAGCTGCACATACATTGGTGCCTAATTTTTTATAAAATGACGCCTGGGATTCTTGAAAAAATAGTTTTTAAAATAAAATTTGAAAACTCGTACATCATACAAAGAAGCCTTCTCGGTACATTGAAAAGTACGTAGAATGCTGAACCGCGCATTAGTGGGTGTCGAACACTGATCTCTATAACATGGTAAACTGGGCTTCGTATTGAAGCACTGATGGCCATTTGTGGTCTCCAAAAAGAGCCCACGCAGGTGGTTAAGAGCCGTCATTATAATACAAAATTGTTCCAATTGAAATGTGGTAGCGACATAACAGACTACAGAATCAGCCAACAGTGAGCTCATTGTATTTGCGCGTATGGGATGGCATTCATAAAACGTGCACCCCAGGTTACAACTTCTGTTAAAAACAGGTGTCTCTGGAATCCTATTGTGTTCGGTACCCAAGATGCCCTCCCCGTTCTCTTTCATCTAATATACAATTACTGTTTTTAAGCCAATCCATTGTAAGAGATCATGTGGTTACAGTGCGACTGCGATCAAACTAAATAGTACCGACCCCCTTTTCAAATGTCCACGTTTTCATGGGCTGTTAGTGTTTAGGGGCCAACTAAAACTTTTTGTAATCACAACTGAATATCTAAAACAACCCCTCTTAACATTTTTCTCATATCACTGAGTTTTAAAACAGTGTAGTTTTCTTGCAATAAAATTCTAAGCGAACTTCGCTCCTATCCTTTGTGTGCTCAACGAAGTTCAAAGGATGTGGCTTGTGCAGAACTTGCACGTTATATATGCGCTTAGGATATTTTTCGCTGGCTTTTTCTGTTTTCGGTATTGCATGCGGCGTTTGTAAATCTACCACACGGTAATAAACATGGTAGCTCCATGATCGTTGTAACCGTTTTGTATATTGGTCGGAATAATTGATTTTTCGCAAGGGAATACTCCAATGGCCATGAAAACCATCTGGTACGTTTTATTTAGGGATATTTCATTATATATGTGCCGATAGATTTATACCAATAAATCGCTTTAACACTACTAACATGCATTTTGTATTTTGACGAAATAACGTAAAAATTACAGTGGTCTTCACAATAAACAAAAAGATCAGAAAAAGACAATACTTGGTCGTAATTTAAAAATCAAGCAAAACACTTTTTTGTCCAATTTTCCAAGCCTATTACGACTAAATTTATAAGAGAGGCTCCTATTTGAACTTTGAATTATATCAACATTATTATGCACTATCATGAATTTTCAATTATAGGTTATTTACAGGAAAAATACTGTAAATCTTACAGGAAAACACTGGCAGCAATTCTGCCAACAAAACCCCATAAACTACAGCTTTTATAGTTTCCATCCAAATTCACTTTATATTTTACGTTTAGACGACGAAAATAAAAAAAAAATTGGCAAATGTTTTTTTAGAAAATTTGTTTGTCTTTTGATTTTTCAGATTTTGGGGCTATTTTAGGCCAATTTTGAGCTCTAGAAAAGGGAAAAAAAGGGGGGAAAAGAAAAAAAAAGAAAACAAATCGCCTGACCGACCGACCCTACTCGAAAGGTCCGCTCGCCCGTAAAACAGGGTTTTCTTTTTTCGTCGCCTTAATGCATTATGTTTTACCAAAATTAAAGGTCCATGGTCCGATCGCTAATAGCATCGTCCCCGGGACCCCATATTTTAACCGAAGTGGTCAAAATTTTGGTTATCAGAAAAAAACTATTTTTTCGCTAAAATGACTGCAAAAGATGAACTTACAATTACATAAAAAGTGTCTTAGATCATATTCTAATTGCGTTATGGTGTGACAGGTGAGGTGGTAACCCTCCCGTCCGGTCGGACGAGGGTTAACTGAAACGAATGCGTCTGTGTAATTATGTCATCTGAAATCATTTTAGACAAAATGGACATTACATGACATAATTTACCTCACCTGGAAGACATTTCAAAACCCGATGTAAAGAAAAGAGAAAAATCTTTAATCTTCATGCGCAAAGAAGGTCATCATCTCAATTAATGATAATTTCAAACATCCACACGTTTGGACTTTTTTTCAGTGCGGATATTAGACCCACCCAGTGGAGATTTTATTTACCTATTGGATATTATGATACCTAGTGGATATTAATATTTCAATAAGATATTTAGACATTTGGTCACGTTTTTGACCTTTGATTCTCTCAATGTTGATGATTACTGTAAATGTAGACATTTGACCTGAAAACAACTTTTGTGACTCAATCCCCTATTATGCAATTTATTCGGCCATGCCATATGTGTCGAATTTTCAGACTTGTGTGCATTTTGGCAAAATATACAAGTGTGCTGTTGTGAGTTCGTCCGTCTCTGCTAAATGAGGTATACTTGTATTAACCGATTTCTTATGTTTTACTTTATTCCATCATGGCTTGTGTGTCTAATTTTGATACATGTGTGTCTAATTTTACGGTCACACAAGTATAGCTTGTGTGTCTGTCTATCTATTCTGCTGCTCTTCCGCCCGTCTGCCCACCACCTATCTATCTAATACAAGGTGTGGTATTTTTATGCACTAGGTATGAGTTAATGTTGATGTGTTGGCAAGAAAACCCAGAAGATAGACCTTCGTTCGGAGACATTGTGAATACCTTGACGGAAATGCTATCACAGGAAAAGGTTAGTGTATGGCCATATAAAGCTTAAACGCCATTACTTTCAATCTTTATACATATCTCGTAAGTAAAGCGTAAAATTAAAAATTGTGAATGGAATTCTATTATCTAAATTTTAGAATGCAATTTAATTTCCCCGGTCTTATACGCCTGAACAGTACTCAACTTTTAAGTTAACTGTTTGTCAAACAACTTAAGTAATGATATCACTTTTGTAATTCTGAAAATGCCTGTTTTGCCTTTAATTTGCACTCAGTCAGCCTGGCGTATATATTAACAAAATAAATTAGTGTTAGTTTCTTTGAAGTAATCTGAGGAATGCCTGCAAAGTTGCTACAATCGAATAGTCCTATTCCCTGGGTTGTATCCTATTATTATCACGCAAATATATCCTAAATAGGCTATTAAGAAAGGTATTGAACAATCAAATATAATCATATTTCTTTTACCTTTCAGATCTACATGTCGACAGAACACTACGTTAATTTCCAATTTGCTTCTATCAGCCCTGAAAAAGATGACAAGTAAAACCCATTTGTAATATAGGGACAAAAAAAACAAACAGTTGTCCAGCAATTCCCATATTGTTTCAATCTACAGCAAATACCTGAGAGGTAGATTGATATGGATCTAATAATGAACTTTACCAAACACAAGCCCGTAGGCGGTTGGCGAGGTTGCACCCCCCCCCCCCCTTCCACAACTGGGGCAAATGATCCATTGTTTGCTATTTGGGGTTAAAAGGTGCCTGTTCCGATTTATGTCTGTGTTCTCTACTTGATTTAATAGCCTGGCACTTGCACATACGTCCCATCAACTACCGTGGGACACACTTGCGGATATGATGGCAGGATCAATAATACGCATTGAAAAGCCCTATTCAATACTGTGCTAATATTGATGGTTAACCATAAATTCGGTGTTTTTTTTTATACAGTGTGAGTCAATAAAAACCCTACATTCAGCATAAAAAATTATTAAAATAGTTAAGAATTATTTTTGCTCATATGTGTGCTTTTATTATAAAGAGGGATAAACAGGCTTTCAGAAAACGTTTATTTGGTGTCATTTGGACTTTGGAGAAAGAAGTTATGCCTATTTTGCTGAGAGACTTAAAAATTCTATTTGGCCGATTTTGAGCCAAACAAAGATGCATCGTTTACATAGAGTAACATGGTCTTCAGCAGTGATATGAGTAAAAACATTTAACATCAAATTATTGTTAAACAATAGAAGGTGTGAGAATAATTGAAGGATTATAAAAATAATATTCCGGATATTACAAAAGAAAATGCTGAGTAAAAAATTTTCAATTTCCCAAAAAGTCAAGATAGCTGGTGTAGGACCGCAGTTTACTTTGGTTCAGCAAGAACCTACAACGAAACTTGGGAGCAAAAGTGAAACCATAGAAGGTTTTGTATTCCGCTCGAAACAAAAACAGCTGCGCTATTGACTTTTTTAAGTTTTAATTCCAATTTATTTACAGAAAACTACAGCTTTAGTTCTTCTCGCAATTTATGGACGCTGAGTATACTGTATTTGTGCAAAATAATTACCTTCTAGACAAACATCTCTGAGCAGTTTCATTATTTTCATGAATTGAGACATTGATATGGAGTGATTTTCAATGACTGACTCTTTATGATTGAACAATGGTAATTTAATTTGTTGAAGATATTTACTTATAATTATGTTACACAATAGACCGTTTTATTCAAACTGATATGTTTTTGTTGAGAAGAAATCGATACCATCTGAAATTGCATGTGTGAATTGTCTTTGCTATAATGTGTTATGGTATACGTCGGTGTCAGTCTCTCCGCATTGCATGGCTAAAATCGGCCAAACAGAATTTTTGGGTCTCTCCGCAAAATTGACATAGTTTCTAAACCCAAAGTCCGAAAGACACCAAATAAAAATCTTCTGATAGCCTGTTTATCCCTGTAAACAACCAAAGCAAACATTCAAGCAAAAACAACGTTTAACCTTTGAAGAAAAAATCTTTCATGAATGTAGGGTTTTTATTGACTCGCACTGTATATATATATTTTGACAATGAAATGGATTTGAGAGCTCAAATTTCAGAAAAACAATGAGAAAAATACGGCCTTTCATCTGATATCAAAATCGATACTACTTTCGGATAAATCAGGGGGTACCAACAAGATCGGAACACGCACCTTTAACGGCCCCGCCGAAGGACGGAATATTCTCATGGTTCGTTTGCCTAAGTCTAAATGAAACACGGGGCGAGCAGAATTCCAGATTGAATTAATAGTTCTTATACAAATCAAATCCAGAATGTGGTACCCGAATTAAATACAAGCAAATGGCACTGCTGGAACGTGAACCGAAGACCGCCTGCTCCAAAGGCGAATATCCTAATTACCAGCGGGCCACGCTCTCAACCCCGAAATCCCCTAATCCTAATCCTTTCAAAGACACAAAGCACATGACAAAATTAAGTTTCAATAAGTTTTAAAAACTGGTTGAACCGGTGTAGAAGTAACCATTGTTCGGCGTACTCATAGTCCGGGAACAATGGTGCACTTAGAAAACTGTGTAGGACATTTCGCCGATTGAGGGCTGCTCATTAAATGACGTTGCGTGACGTCAGAATATTTGAGAAACAGCCGGGTTGTTGAATCATTGGAAATTTGTATTTACATGTGTAGAGGCTGCATAATTTCCCCACATGTGCAATCGTAAGGATAGGTGTAGCAAACAAACCATTCTATCATTGATGGCTACTTTCCGCGTCAAAATCGGAATTATGAGTGAAATTTCAGAGGATTTACTCCATCGTTCCGTGTCCAGTTTCTCTCTCTTTGGCCTTTGATCGCTACAGTTTGACAAGTAATATTTCGAACTTATTTCCTTCTAATCATCTTTCAAACATTTTATCATAAGCCGACATTTTGTATGGCAAATCCTGAAGGTTTAACCTCTATACTCGTACCATATTTGACTTGCATTGGTTGTAATAAACTTATGGCGTTTTCCATTATGCATAGATTCAACCCTTCGAAATTTTGACTGTTACTGCATTCCACCCTGCTTGAAGAAGCCCCGATCGAGAGATGTCTTACACACGGCACGCTATATAATGCTCATTAATTATGTTTGTAGCATGAGTCCCCGTTCCTCATTCATAACTAACAAACATTGCGGATAAGTCCATACGTTTTCAAGGACTGAAGGATTTAGCGGATCAGTGAACGAAATATCACATAGCTTCAACGGCGAAGTTTTCATAGTGTGGTGAACAATAGGGCAATCGATTCAGTTGACTCTTTACGCAACATTAGTTTCACGCTTTATTCCGTTATCGTCTATGGAGCCCCGGACTATGGCTCCTACCGGACTATATCTGCTTTCACACCGGCACGGCGTACAGCAGCTAACTTGTTAAGTTAAGGCATAATCACTCATTTTCCCCCCAAATTCAAAATGACCATTTTGTCTCTAATTTTGCTAGTGTTAGGTCATATCAACACTTTTATTACTGATCTTTGTGAAAAACAGACACTTAAAAGCGTTTTAAAGCGATCTTGAAGATGCTATTTACGACGGATCCCGAGTTTTATCAGTAAACAAATCATTGACAAATACGGCAGGGGGCTTAACTACAGCAATGTCCAACACAAGAGTGCATCGATAGAGAACTCAAAATCGTGGAAATACAAAGAATACTAGTAATGTTAAAATAGTAGTAATATTCTAGACTGAAACTCAGTGCTTAATGATTTCAAACTCCGTTATTAGCCTAGCCCCAAGGTACTAAGGTACCAATGTACTAACTTCGGCTCAGCGGAATTTGAGAAATTTAGCCTATTATAGGCATTGAGCTAGGCCAGGCCTATGGATTTGGCAATGTTTGGTGATGTTTGACGATTTTGTGTACGATGTTGTATTTCGCGCATATCACTCTTCCGATTTTTGACACTGATCGATTATACTATATACAGTCCGGCCTTTCAAAGAGCGGTTGGTGCTATTTTTATACGTCATCATGTACCCACTAGCACATACACCCGCTATCTAAACATCGTAACTATCATGTAGCCTCACCCAAAATGTGTTATTGCTTCAAATTTTACAAACTTGAACGAAAATTCTGTCAGTGACGTGTCCTTCAAATATCTAGGCCCTATATCAATTTGGATTTTCTCTTCCAATTCCAAATGTGATGTGCGTATAAGAAAGCAGCTTCAACGTGTTTAGCCACAATAGGTAAGAAAAGGATTTTCAAATGGCAAACTTGTGAGCAAGTATCATAGTTTAAAAACTCTTAAAGCAGCAATGCTGTCAAAGTTTCGGCCGAATCCACCAGAAGATTTTGTTATATGGACCGGCCGGCCGTTTACCGGTGGAGGGAACTGGCACACTAAAGTCACACCACCCCTACCTGGACCCCCTACTCGCCTGGATCCAATAATGTAACTCTTGTAACGGCACTATACGTGTAATTTAGAAATGAATGTAAATATAGAATTAGAAAATATTACAATTTGATCATTTTAAAAGCTTTGTATATACTTGATAGATATTTCAGACAAAAAACTTTACTGTGTAAACTGGGAACGAGATAAAATGCTCTATCAGTAAATGTTCTCGTGTTATTGAGCTTGAACTTCATTTTTAAGTTAACATTGTGGGGTATTTTTCTTCTTTTGGCCAAAAATCTGATAGAAATTGATCGTTTGTTTCCTAAATCTTCCTATATACTTTTGTACACAAAAACTGAATTTCATCCAATTTTGGGAGGGCGCCGTGCATTATGACGTCATAGAAGCAAGGTGCTGGGGTACCAGGAATGCTGGTACTCATTTTGGTATAACTCGATATATAATGAAGTTCATAGGGATTTCGGTATGGAAAATCTATGAGGGGTTACCCCCGGTTAGACGAGTTACCAACAAATGCCTGATTAGACGAGGGATGTTATAGCTTTGAATAGGTTACAAAGAAATTCTGTTTATTTCTTTTCTGTGTGTTGCAATCAAATAATATTGTTAAAATTGACACATCATTATGCGGTAAATACTGTTGTACTGTCACTCTTTCTATTTCTGGGATTCTTTTTAAAGATAACGATACGTTCTGTACTTTTCGATAAAATTTACACTTGATTGTTTGTAGAATATCTAATGAGAATGCAGAGCAGCCGACAACATCCCGCTGGGTTATTGTTATGACTGCCATTGTTCAAATAGAGTCTCTTCAACAGACTTTAGTAGACGTATGTGAAAATTTGATATCCGGGTTAAATAATGATTTAAAATAAAAATATGTGACCGGTTAGAAGTTTTTCTGTATAACGGTTTCAGGTGGTATAAAACGACCGGCCTTCGATTTGTCTTGGGAAATTCGAACTAAATGTCCGTGTTTTCAATGGCAGTATGCGTGACTGATGCTGTGTATCCATGCACAGCGGGATTTTTTTGTTGGCTGCTGTGATAAGAACGATTTCAGGAGTTTATAGGACAAAGAAGAAGAAACGACTACAAAAAAGTTTGATATGTTAGTTCACTAATTTCTAGTGACTAACAATTGTTAGTCACTAATTAACTGTTGTTAACATATTACGTGATTTGTTATATAATGTTTTAGAGTTTATGGACAAAGAAAAGAACTACAAACAGATCTGAGTATTGTTAGTCACTAATTTCTAGTGACTAACAATTGTTAGTCACTAATTAACCTGTTGTTAACATATTACGTGATTTGTTATATAAGATGTATGGAAATATATAAATATAATAAACCAATATATTTGTTATAGAAAGGAAATAACAACAAACTCATCAACACACAATAAAACTATTTTGGATTCTAATGGCAATAAGTAAACCTACATAATCGTATTTATGATTGCACTGTAAAACAGTGGTTAGGTTTTTAAACACTTATTTGCACCATTTCCTATAAAACTTTGGTCTAAATATGTTTGAATATGCTGTAGTCAAACCATTTGTAAAACTAAACGTGGTTTAGTTTTGATGCATGGTTTAAGGCATTTGTGTAAAGTATTTAGGAATTTCACATGTTTAAAGGGATTATTGGTATGAACTATCGGCACATATATAATGAAAGATCCCTAAATATGAACATACCAATGGTTTGGCAATGGTCATTGGAGTATTCCGTCGAGAAAACAATCCATTTTCATGCTTAACTTTCGAAGCAATAGACGATTTAAGGAAGCCGCCACGTTTATATTTACGCTATCGTTTTGCCGCAAGCCATGTTTAGTCCTTTCACACCAATTGAAAGATGATTCGGTGGTTAGTCACGTTGCCTTTAGGAAAGACTACGCGTTTACTTTTAACATTGAAATGAAAAACACAGCCGTTAATTTGACGTTTTCCTTTAAAATAATTAATTTATCAAATGGCATACATTTGTTCCTAATTTTTATAAAATGACCTGGGATTCTTGAGAAATAAAGTTTTTTAAAAATAAAATTAGGAACCTCTGCATCATCCAAGAAGCGCTACTCGGTACATTGAAAAGTACTGGATTGCTGAAACGCGCATTAGTGGGCTTCGCAACTGATCTCTATTATGGATTGGAAACCTGGCTTCGTAATTGAAGCACTGATGCCAATATCAGTCAATCGAGGTCACGCCAACAAGCGTTATTTTCTTGTACACGAGAAGACAATACACTCGCTGTGACCTCATAGCTGGTCTAAAACGCTCTGGAATGTCCTGATTTGATGTCCAAAATCCCTGACTCATTAAAAATCATGTTTTATTTGTTTTCGGAATGTCACTACTACTAAGTTGGTCTGTGACGTGAAGCGGGGGTTGGGGGTTAAAAACAACGAATTTAAAGCGACGATTTTAAGTTTTTGAAAAAGCGTGGTCGCTGAAGTTATAGAAATCCCCACAACATTTTAAGCATCCCAAATCATTATTTAATTGTGTGCTACAAAATTCTGTGTACGTGTTACTCTAACTCTTTTAAGAAAGCGAAGACCACGGAAAATGTATACACCTTACTTACTAGCATCATGGATTAATTCTCGTATGCTTTAACGTGGGCCTGGTTTCCATCGGTTGATGAACTGCAGACGTTTGCAGGCTTGTGCAGGGAATGTGGACAGTGGCAAGGTCGTTTGCCTATGGTATTTGTGAAAGCCCATTTAAAATGACCGTTCCAACAATTTTGTGTGTGAACAATAGCACTTGGGTGACTGACCGACTAACTGATATGGTCATCCAAAAAAGCCCAATCAGGTGGTTAAGAGCCGGTCATTTATACAAAATTGTTTCCCATGGGAAATGTGGTAAGCGACATAACAACTACAGAATCAACAAATTCAGTGAGCCCAAAAAAAAGGAGCCAGCAAGCGCTTTCTTTTTCTCTTCTTTTCTGACATGTCTCTAAAACGTTCACCCGGGATACAACTTCTGTTAAACGTTGTCTATGTATGGTCTTGTTGTTTGTGGGGCGGTAACCATATGCCCCGCCGTTGCTGCCATTCATCTATTAACAATTACTGTTGGTAGCCAATCCTTGTATAGAGATCAGTTGTTACAGGCGACTGCGATAAAACTATAAATAATACGCGAACCTTTCACATGTCCACGTTTTTCATGGATTGTTAGTGTTTGGCCACTAAAACCTTTGATACTCACAAAATGATATCTAAAACATCCCCTCTTAACATTTTTCTCAAATCACTGAGGTTTTTAAAAGTGTAGTTTTTTTGCAATAAAAAATTCTAAACGAATTTCGCTCCTATCCCTTGTGTGCTCAACGAATTCACAAGGATGAAGGCTTGTGGCAAACTTGCACGTGATATATTCGCGTATGGGATATATTTTCGCTGACTTCTGTTTCGTATTGCATGCGGCGTTTGTAAATATACCACAGGGATTAAACATGGTAGCTTCCAGGATTGTTAAGGCAGTTGTTATATTTGTCGGAATAAAGCTGGATTTTTTTCGCAAGGATATACTCCAATGGCCATGAAAACCATCTGGTACGTTTTTATTTAGGGATTTTATATGTTCCGATAGATTCATACCAATAAATCACTTCATCTTTTTGCAACGCGTTTCTCAACACCTTCTTGCAGCGTATTCACACCTCTTTTATCAGAAAACTCTTAGTTTTAACATTCCAAACAAATAATGGAAGGAAAGTGTAGAACTTGATGACCGTTTGTACTATGATATCTCGTAACATTTTAGCGCATTGGTGTACGGGAATTGCACTTTACACGTATACGCTTCCATATTAAAGGAAATACTAAACACAATACTAAGAGAAATTTATAATTACCGCCACTAAACAATTTTTCTTTGCATCTTCATGTATTGTTTGATTTAAATATTGTTTTATATTAATCATGTATTTCATGGAATCCTCAACGTTTATTTACTTGGGATTTACCAATTGCAAAATCCTTAACAAATCTACTTAATTTATTTTACTGAAATACTCAGTGGCTTCTTAGAATGATTGTATAGATATATCAAGCCAATAATAAACCATTTTATTTTTAAATTAAACTTTCTTAAAATGCAAGATTGAGATGACTTCTGTTCATTTGGGTTCCTTTTGTTCTCCAGTGTTACTATCCATGTGTATACGCATAGCACGTTTTATTGCTCTACAGCATGCTCCATAAAAACGCAGAGTGTAAAACAAAATTATTAAAAATACAAACCACCTCTGTTTATCTGATGTTAACACTTATTAAAATACATTCCCTACGCTTCACTAATGTTTGTTTCCTATCTCATATCGCGATTTACTGTATCTACATACGTGCAAACTTGAAGAAGGGCTATAAATTCCAAGATGGTCCGATTTGTGAAACTCATATAATATCTAATGACAGGTTTGAAATTTCAGTACAGGTGAGAGTCTCACATAGGAGAGTAGATGTGGTAGGGTTGGGCTTACAATAAATATTTTACTTATAAGAAAGCAGTGTCATTGTTTGAACTGTAAATGTTCTTAATATCTATAAATTGAAAAGAAACTTTTAAACAATGAATATTAAATATTAACGATATAGATTTTCCATGTAAGTGTTTTGAACTGAACTTCTGATCCCACTTAATGTCCTTTAACCACTCAAGGTGCAATATGCTTTTGTCCAAAACTTGATTTCAATTCATATTAGAACGGCTCTCATGAGCTTTGAAACCACAATATTCCAGTTTATTAAATTTAATGACACCTTATCAGTTGTTTTGAAGTTTTTGTTTCTGGGTTTAATGGTCTTCAATGCATACCTTCATTGCACATAACGGCCGTCGTGTAAGTCATTGAATCGGACCAACCCGATTCAGAAGGACTTCCCCAAACTGTCATAACTTTTGAACCCAAAAATCCAAATTACACCAAACAAAAGATGACTTATGGTAGTCGAATCCTTATCAAAAATTTTCACAGAAAAAAAACACTGTATATTCCCTATTTCCCGTAAGGGGTCGCTTCAAACCACTGACAAAAAATCACACAAAAATATCGCTACCTCACTTTTTCGTGATTGTCAGATTTTTCCTCTAGGAACGTCAAAAACGGTATAATTCACAAAAGGTTCATTTTGGTGGACCCCCAGCTAGAGGTCTGTGAGATCACAGTCTGATGGATGATGGAAGGATGTATATTCTTACCAACCAAAGGTCCTTTGCTTGCCTGGTCAGAACACAAGGACCAATTCTAAAACGAAATTAACAAAGAGAATTGCCAAAAATCCAAACTAGCGTTTATTTTGCTCTCTAACCGTCTCTCTAAAATCCAGCGGGGACATTTGTTTGGTAGCAACCAAGTCACTTCGTAAGGCCATTATCGGAGCATCAAAAAGAACGGCCCTTCTCTTGAACTACTGCGTATACGCTCGCGATCAGGTAATTTTCTTTAATTGCTAGTTTGTTTCTCATTTGATACTATGGCGAATTTTTTCAATTTTTTTTAAGCCCACAGTAATTTTATGACAATTATCCATAAAATACAAGTTAATGCTTGTCTTCGACTTAGTCTAGTCATTTTTTGAATAAATGATCGAGCCGTCTATAATCCCTAAACCCCAGTTTCTTCATCAAGAGGAGCACGTATTATCACGAAACACAACGTGGTATCCGGTAATTTCAGTTGCAGTTTGGAGGAACCTGTACCCATCTTAGCCATCACAAAAATATCGTCAAAAACCCCCCACCATTTTTCCTTCAAGAGCACGAAAACAAAAAAATGTATTCGTAACTTTCGGTAATGCAAGATGGTCACACCAAACATCGATCATCATGCACGTGTTTAACCCTCCGTCTTACCAAGGGGGGGGGGGGGGGGGGGGGACTTCGCCCCGGTGCGCTAAAACGCGAAAAAAATCGTAAAAAGCTTCTAGGTAATCGTTCTCTTCATCCTTTCCGGTCATTTTAGCGAAAAAAATGTGAAGGTAGTACCTTACCGGGGTTAGGGTTATGCCGTCAAAGTCGAAGGGTAGGGGGGGGGGGGGGGGGTTGCCACCCAAGGATATGTTATGATGGATTTGAAAATAGTATGCACAGTATGGCTCTAAAAAAACTCTATATGTATGTAAAACTAGCCAATTGCCATCATTTAGAGCGAAAACCGATGAAAATCCGATATATTCCTACGTTTTTTAGCGCAAAAATTGGATTTTCGCCTATTTTTCTGTTAAAACTCCAATTTGGCCGACTCTCGGACTTGAGACGTCATTGTGACGCAATACTAGGTTATGTTAGTACTTTATTTTGGTATCATGGAAAGAGGGGACCATACTTCCACTGGTATCACAATCATAGCATCGGGTGCTTTACAAAAAAATTCTCGGGGGGGTGTAACCACCCCCCCCCCTTGGTAAAACCGTGTTACAACATAAAAAAGGCTTGGTAAGACGAGGGTAATGGTGTAGTTTGTCCCACCAATGTGGCATTTAAGTTGGAATTGAATGCTTTGCAGTTATTTCCCTCATGTTCTTATTTCGTGTCACTCATGGATTTGAATTTGGTAGGCACCGATATTTAAAGCGGCCACTGGCACATTTCAAGAAAATATGAAATGTCTTCAATTTGCTCACAATGATAGTCTAGGCCTTTGGAGAAAGAGATATATTTTTACACATAAAAATCACATACGCAAAAGCCGATAGGGACTTAATAAGACGTTTTACGTTAAGACATCCAGGCAATTTTAGGCCAATTTAAGTTTGCTGTAACTTTAATCAACAAATTGTCTCCTTACATATATCATAGACTCGTACTCATTGAAACCAAAAATGTCCAGACCCGGTTCAACAGTTCATGCCGTGAGAATCACAATTATGGCGTGTGTTTCTTGTGCAACGCTTTATTTTTCCGCGTCGTCTGCTGATTAATGTCGCCGGCGACATTAATTATAAATCGTTCATTTACCCATAATCGCACTGGTGTGGGCTCAATAATTTTAGGTGAGTGTCCTAATGTAATAAAGCTTTATAACCATGGAAAAAGAATCAATTTTTTTAAAATTCTAGAGGGCGCACTATTTTTTCTCAAATGTGGCCATGTCTCTTTAAAAAACCGAAGATATAGTGGTGTAGTACATTGTTTAAATCAATGTTCTGTTATTGCAGATAAATTGCTTCAATATTTGAAAGATTGGTTTTCAATAAATTGAAATCTGTATGATCCCTAATTTGCTGCATAAATGTAATGTTTGTACTCATCATTGTAGTCCTTGCAGATGATGCAAAGAATTTGTAGATTAAGTGGACTACAATTAAGAGCGTAGTGGTTCCTCGCTAACCGCTACAACATCACTATAAATTCAATCTACCGCCATTAATTTCGCTTCAAGACTGCTGCAATCAAAAAGTCACGCTCTCCTATTAATACGCAAACATGCCATACCACTCCATGTTTTTTGTTAATGTACAACACAGGTTACTGGTTCACAATCAAGAACGACTTGAATACTTAGAGCCATCGATCTTCCAAGTGAGGTCATGCAAAAATATTGGCCTCATGCACAAGTAAAACTGTACACCCTCCAGCTTTTACTTAATAAAGTGACAACACGATAATTGGTGTCATACATCGAAATGTAACTAATTCCTTGAGGTGTCATCAATGTTCTGTTTGATTTTATGGTAGTTTTTTTTTTTCACTAATCAATTCGTTGAGTTTGAGGCTATATATTTCAACAAGAAGAGGTATGTTTGTATCTATAAAATTAAAAAGTGTTTGGTTGACTCCATATTAAATATCATCTACACAGGTTTTTCAAAGTTACTTCATGCCATACCTAAATACTGTAAATTTGGTGTTTTACAACATTGTCATTGATTACATTGATGTCTTACCTTTGAGAAATATGTAACGGGGTATTAAACTCAAACAATTGATCTTGATTCTTACCATGCTTACTGTGTGTCAATGTTGCAGTGTTTTTAAGATGTCCCACGCATTATCATGATTATGATAGCTAAGCACGTAAGCCACACACTGTGGTGAATGAGCGGTAACTTTTGAGAACACTTGCACCAAAGTCAGTTATTCTTGCTATTTGTGGTCTGGCGTTGTTTGCCTACCGAAGACGAAGTCTTTTTTTCTTAATGATGGACAGAATACGGTTTTAAAACTCCATCAATGTAGCGTTTCGCGGGTAATGTACCAGTTATTGCTATAAGTCTTGTGTGTCCTTTCCATGTTATACCACCCCAAACCATCACCGATCCTCAACCATTTGTCATGATCTTTAATGCAATGCAACCTGTTGACTCTGATTTCACTCATTGAACAAAACGTTATCTCCCATTCCATTGTTTCAATTTCCCTTACGCCAGACCGGCAATGTTTATCATGCTGCCAAGCTGCTGGCCCGATGTGTTGTTACGGGAACTTATGGTTTTTGGCTTCAAGCAGACGAACGATTATAGGGAGTATCTACGGAGGGTATCCGTGGTCCCCCCCCAGTGACCTCTACCAACCCACTTTTTAGCTTTGTTTTATGGTCCTATTAACCTTTTGAGATGTTAACACAATAAATTTCCCGGCACTCACTGGCGAGTTCAAAAAGATGCGCGTCAATGGCCGCCAAATTAGGGAAAATTACGCAAATCGGGTATTAAATCAACCAATGTATAAAATTTCATAAAATTAATGTACGAATATAGCTAACCTGGTCCATTTTCCCAGCACCGCATTTATCCCTTCTTCTGGTATTTGAAGTTTGTTACCATATCTAAAATCCAAGATGGCCCAAAATGGCCACCAAATAGGCAAAAAGTTAAGAACATCAGGTATTTAATATGAAACAAGTGATAAATTCCATAAAATTAATGTTACGATATAGCTTACCTGGTTATTGGCTTTTAAATTCTAGTATTTGAAGTTTTTGCCAGTCTAAAAATCCAAGATGGCGCCCAAAATGACCGCCAAAATAAGGCAAAATAAGAAATTGGGTATTTTAATATCCAAAAAATGTAACAAAGTGGTAAAGTACATATTTGAAACAGTTTGCCTGGCATTGTCTTAAATTCTGTATATGGATTTTTTTGCCATATGTAAAATCCAAGACGGCGCCCAAAAATGTCCGCCAAAATAGCAAAATTAACGAAAATTGAGTTTTTTTTAATATCAAACATGTCATAATTTGGTAAATTAACATTTAGATCGCCTGTTTGGTCATTGGCATTTAATTTCTAGTATTTATTTGCACTTTGAAATCTGAACGTTCAACCCAACCACCCAAAAGGCTGAACAGATGAGTATGATCCAAGTGTACGCCTTACTCGATCTAACCTACCTCCCGCGGCCTATTTCTGCACCAGACTGCAACTGATGAAGTTCAGGCGGTGGATCAAAGCCCATGAAGGTTATACCTAGGTATTTCTGGTGATTCCTTAAAAGCAGCTAACACCCCTACCCTAAGCTAAGCTACAATTAATATTTGCAACAAAGAAAAAAGAAGCTTCTACACACCTACTGGTGTCCAGATGTTACCCTTTGACCTGCAAAGAGGGCCATAATAGCATCTGCCCAACCTGCCCATACACTTTTGGGTCCACTGTTTAGAACATTGTGGGAGTCGATCAACCGGCAGCATCCAGATGTCCGCAAGACGCCCAGAGAACACCCAAAAGTGGATTAGGAATGGGTATCATGAAGACATGGGAAGTAGTCATTCGATCTTGACATTTTGCGAAGCATTCGGAGACATTTGGATCCACGGCTTATGGTGGCCTTGTACAACAGGTCTAAAGGGCTTCTCTGACGTTTTGAATAACTGCTTGATGTCCTTTGATTTTCCCAGTACAGTTTAAGTTACGATTTTAAGAGCCCTGGCTCACCAGACACTGACTTCTCAAAGCTTCCCTGACCGCTGATCAAGACTGGGAGAAAAACTGTTTGAGGGAAATAGATAAGGTTTGATTTTTTGCTAAAAACCCACTGGAGGCAAGATGTAAACCATGTCTTCAATAGCAGGCTGAACCCTGACACCTGGACCACTGGCCACAGACAACAAAAGCCTTCATCTTGGCCAGTTCCAAGGTACCCTATTGAGCTCCGACAATGGCTTAAAGTCCTTTGAGGCAGGTTTTGGAGCATTGGAGAAGGGACTCCATTGTGGAAACAACAATACCCGTATGCCTCTCCCCAAACCTCCTTTAATTGGAGCAGAGAGTGCCACACTCAAAGAAACTGGCATACCATCTCTGAAGCGCTTGGTGGACAGTGGCATGCCAGTTCTATACACCTGGGTGGTCTTAGAAAGAGACCCTCAAACTGTTATACGGCCTAGGTGTTGTTCAGTGGATTAACCTACTGGTCCGAGCACCACAGACCGAGCAAAGACCTGTCCATGTCGAGGACCTGCTGCTGCCAGCTTGGTCACATAGGTGCCACAGCATCACCGATAATGTTTTGACTGGGCGACCCTTTCAAGTACCCTCGGTATCATAGCCCGGCTAAAATACGTTTGAACCAATCCCCCACATTGCGTACCCTCCTCAATGACCTTTCGTCCACCTCCATGAAAAGTATGTTGGAATTTAGTTATTCAAACAGATGCGAACTGATCCACATGTGATGATTATTTCCCGGACCTAGGGCCTATAAGTATGAGGAACTAGAACAATTGTCCAATCAAATGCGGTGCTGCAACCTCGAGTTGATGCCCCGTTTCTTGCACCATAGGCAAGCAATTGGAGCATTTCCCAACAGAGCCTCCGTCTACTTGTTCCGACCTCGTTCAGGTAGGATATAACTGTTTTGTTTTTGCAGCGGACTAAGGGTTTGGCTTTGATATGGTGTCTTAGTCCCCCGAAGTGTCAGAACGCTGTCCAAAGGTTTCCATGCACGTTGATGTTCTGTATGGCCCTGGGTTGGTTTCCCACCTGCCTGACATTGGCTCTGAAATATGCCCCAGCCGAGCTTGGACGCATCTTTCGTCAGTGCATGGAAGGGCACACCGTGGTGGCTTTTTGGCATGGATCTCTCTGCACACGTGTCAATCCTGACCCTCTGGTACGTGTGGTTTACCCTCCCTGTACTGACAGTCAGTGACCCCTCCCAGAAACTAGGGGTCTGGGAAGTGTCCAAATGGGATTTGGCATAGTTGATAACAAATTAAGGCTCCACCAAACAGCAAACTTTCCTGAACTTCCACCTGAGGATTCTAAGTATGTGTAAATTATTATTATTTTTCCAATTTTACTATGATTTGGAGATGATGCGTACAATTGTGTGCAATTTACCTATTTTGGGCACCATTTTGGATTTTTAGAGATGGCACAAAAATCAATACTAGAAAATAAATGCCAATAAGGATCATTCACTATAATCTAAATTTCACCAATTTATTGTTGAAATTACTGGTAAATACCTCATTTTCTTAATTTTTGCTATTTTGGTGGCCATTTTGGGGTGCCATCTTGGATGTTTTGATATGGTAAAAAGACTAAAATCCTAGAAATTAAATGCCAATGAATAGGCAACTATAAGTTTTAAGATATTAATTTGAAGCATTTTTTTTACACGTTTTGATATTTGAATACCCATTTTCTTTAATTTTGCCTATTTTGGCGGCCATTTTGGGCACCATCTGGATTTTTAGATATGGCAAAAACTTCAAATACTAGATTTAAATGCCAATGACCAGGCGCTATATTCCAAATTCATTTTATGAATTTAATTATTGTTTTGATATTACATACTGATTTTCTTTTAATTTTATCTATTTTGGCGGCCATTTTGGGCCTCCCATATTGGATTTTTAGACATGACAAAAACTTCAAATACTAGAATTTTAATGAAATAACCAGGTTGCTACATCTTAACATAATTTGATGAATTTATTACTTGTGTGATATTAATACCTGATTCTCTACTTTTGCCTATTTGGGCTGCCATTTGGGTGCCATCTGATTTTTAGATAATGGAAAAACTTCAATACTAAATTTAGATTCCATGACCAACGCTATATTCTAACATTAACATTGTTATGACTTTATACTGTTTTGAATATTAAATACCCCATTTTCTTTAATTTTGCCTATTTTGGAGGCCATTTTGGACGCCATCTGAATATCGCCAGAGTGCCGTAAATTTATTTTTGTTAACCATTTCAAAGTGTTATAGGACCATAAAACGAAGCTTAAAAAAGTTTGTTTGGTAGAGTCCTGGGGGGGTCCGCGATACCCTCCGTAGATACTCCGCCTATTCATTGTTTGTTCTTGAAATCTGAATGATTAATTGCATTTGCCATAATTCTCTATATTTCTCAGCAGGATCCGAGCATCCCATTTAGCAATACGAGACATCGATTGCCCCTTTCTGATGTCTTACATTCTCTATATATCGTCCTCTGTTTCTCCTCATCTTTCTTCACAAACATTACTTTACACTAATCCTCGGTTTTTTTTTTTCAAACTCCGAAAACCGTGGCTTCCGGACAGAAATTAACAGTGGCCTATTATTTTCTCAAAGCTTAACGATGATACCATTTTGTTAATATGGTTCTCCTCACCAAAACTAAAAAACATTCGGAAATTAAATACCGTGTGGAGTCCAAAAACCCTACCATCAGGAAGATTTTTTCTTCAAAGGTTACGGTTATTTTTTACTCAATGTTTTGCTTTGGGTGTTTAGAGAGTAAACAGGCTATCAGAAGATTTTTATTTGGTGCCTTTCTGACTTTGGGGGGTTCCGAAACTATGTCCTTTTGCGATAGACTCTAAAAATTCAGTTTGGCCGACCTTTAGCCATACATGCGGAGAGACTGACACTTACGTATACCATAACACATTATAGCACAGACCATTCACACATGCAAGTTCAGATGGTATCGATTTCTTCTCGACACAAACATACAGGTTTGAATAACATGGTCTATTGTTGTAAATAATATAAGTACAATATCTTTCACAAATCAAATTACCATTGTTCAATCATAAAGAGTCCAGTAATTGAAAACCACTCCATTTCAATGTCTCGTTAATTACCTAATGAAACTGCTTAAGAAATTTTGTTTTACATCTCTAAGGTAATTATTTAACACAATACAGTGATAGCAGCGTCATAAATTGCAAGAAGAAATAAAGCTGAATTTTCTGTAAATAAAACGGAAATAAACTTAAAAATTCAATATCGCCTGTTTGTTTTTCAAGCGGAATACAAAACTTAATGGTTTCACTTTTGCTCCCAGGTTTCGTTGAAGGTTAACACCATTGAATCTTGCTGAACCAAAGTCAACTGTGGTCTCACACAGCTTCTTGACTTTCTTATTTAAGAAATTGAACATTTTTTCCCTCAGCATTGTCTTTTGTAATCCTCTGGAATTTATTTTTATAATCCTTCAATTACTCTCATCCACCTTCTATTGTTTCATAATTTGGTGTTAAATGTTTGTACTCAAATCACTGCTGAAGACCAGTTACTCTATGTAAGCGATGGATCTTTGTTTGGCTCAAAATCGGCCAAACAGGATTTTTTAAGTCTCTCCGCAAAATAGCTATACTTCTTCCTCCAAAGTCCAAAATGACACCAAAATAAACGTTTGGCCTGAAAGCCGGTTTATCCTCTTATAACCATAGCAAACATTTGAGTAAAAACACTCGTACTCTTTTAAATTATTTTTTATTCTGAATGTAGGGTTTTTTTTTTACTCACACTGCAGAGTTATTTTGCATGTTTGAATTGGTTGTGAAGAGGTTTAAATAGGCTTCAGAAAACGTTTATTTGCTGTAAATTTGGACTTCGGAGGGAGAAATTATGTGTATTTTGGAGAGAGACCTACACCTCCTGTCTGACCATCTTTCCCCTGAGAACCAACCAATTAATGCACCGTTTAGAATAGAGCTACATGGTCTTCAAAAAAAAAAAATAACACCAATCTTGTCGAACCAGTAAAAGGTAGGGAATTATTATAGGATTAAAACAAAATTAATATTCTCACTATTGCAAAAGAGAATGCAGGGTAAAATAATATTCAATACGAAAGTCAACGATGGATTGTGTAAGACTACGATAACTTTGGATCAGCCGAGTTTCCAAGTTTACCCTACACCGAAATCTTGTAGCAACGCAATGCAATCTGCCAGTTTGTGCAATCCATTGAAGAAACAAGTGCAATTTAACTGTATCTGTTCAATATAGTTATTGAGAGTTTAAAAAAATCTCTAGGCATTTTATTATCCTCGTTACTTAGACAATTTGGTAAGGAATGATTTTCAATAACCGACTCTTTAATAATTGAACAATGGTAATGTATGTGTTGAAGATACTTTAATATAATATGTTATACAATAGACCGTTTTGTTCAAACTGATATGTTGTGTCAAGAACGAAATTATACCCACTGAAATTGAGGTGGGGAAATTGTCTTATGGTATACTTCGTTTCAAGCCTCTCCGCATATTGTAAACTAAAAGTGGCCAAACCGGATTTTTTTAGGTCTTTGTACTTGGTGCGATCAACAGTACAGCATAACTCTGCTAAACTGGAATACTCTCCGCAAAATTGACATAACTTCTTGAACCTTAGTCCTAACGATGCCATTAAAATCGTTCGAATAGCTTGTTTATCCCTATTGAACTACCAAGCAAACATTTAAGCAAAAAGAACGTTTAACCCTTTCAAGAAAAATATTTTCTGAATGTAATTTTTTTTCCCTCACATCTGTACTCCCACCATGCAAATTCAATAATTTCAAGTCTGGCAAGCGCCTTGTTCATCTGCCATGCTTTTCCTCGTATTGGCAAAATTTATAGGAGTTTTTATATACAGGAAGATTAAAACCGCAGCAATTTAATCAGGCTGTTTGCCTAGTACCACAACCCCTGCACCTGACCAAAACCGGTACTAGGTGGTACTTGTATTTTATCCTAGACTGTGCCAAACAGATCACCAGGGAGCTGTGCCAATTTTATATTTGTTTTTTAATCTTTCTCTAGTCTGATTACTTCCTTCGAAGCCAAGCGCTGATTTCAAACCTGCAAACACAATGTGCAAAAATTGAGAATAAATGTGTACATTATATAGTACACAATACAGTGGAGCATAGGTTCGGTTTTTTTCTTTATGAGTAACGTATTAAACAATGGTAACAAGTTGTTCTGATCACCGGGGGGGCGACAACTGCTAACAGGGATTATAAAATCAACTTTTGCCCTGTTTACTCACACATTCACACTATGCCTTTCGTCGGTGTATATCACAGTGACGGATGTTGAATTTTTATCATTTTTACAAATTACGGTAATGGTACTAAATACCAAAATCTTCAAACATGCAAGTGCCGAACCTTGCAAGTAATTCATTAATTAAATACTCTGTTAAATACAAATTTTGCAGTTGTGACGTATGTTACATAACCATCGACTTTGGTGTTATACTTTGATTTCCCAACAGGGCTTTTTAAAAACTGTGTAAGTAAATATTCTCAACTTAAATTTAACTGACATCAGCCAGATAGGTAATTCATTTATATAGATATTAGTAGAAATTTTAATTATATTTACAGTTCAAGCGGTGAATCTCGGCAATCCACTAACACCGTCAGTATGTATAAACCAATTGAGCGATTCGCGATGACGCACGTTGGTTGACCATGGACCTAATAGAGAGAAGGACCAACACCACCTAGTTTCAAAGACCCTATCACGTTGCCGCCTTTTTTATAATCCCAACATGATCCCATTTACCGGCTTAAGGTAATGCGATAATCACCCTCTCACAGGGATGGCTGACTGGCCTTCTCTCTTCGAAAAGGGGAATACGGGAAAATGTCAGCCCGCCTCAAATAGGCATGATGTAAAATCATGATGGCAATGAAGAAATTGAAATGCAAGAAAAATTTTTGTTCTGAAATTAATGGAAAACATCCCATAGCATGCCATTTCATCATTTAACTATTGCCTTTTAACCCTTTTCTACCTGAGCATTTTTTATAACAACACACCCTATAACAAAAAAGGGGGTCCACCCCCTGATTTTCTTTTTTGAACATCCAATTCCTATATATTTGGTACTACAGTATAGCTTAGAGTTTATTCTTTCCTTATTATAGTATTAGAGACTGTACACATGCGAAGTGGTTGGAAGGCTACCTTTTCTGCAACCACCGCGGAAGAACTGATCTGAACCATCTGACATGTCTGAAGAGAGGAACACCAACCCAAACTCGTTGCAGACGCAACGGTACAGAAGGGCTGACTCTCAATTAGTTTAAAACACTCTGAGACAGCACCAAGCAAGTTCCTATCTTTAAAATTCGACTCATTTGGCTAATCCCTTACATCATTAAGTTGAGACCAGGCAGCGTTCCGACTAATGGTGTACCCGTTCCATACGTATTCCTCATTCTGTTCCACTTGCGGACTACTATAATGCAACTACAACTCATTGGATTCTTCATCAACGTTTATTGTCACCTTTGGTTATCCCGTGGATATGACCGCCGACTCATATCGAAGGGTTCGGTCCGAGCGCTGCTGTGTCCAATGCTTGTTGTCACTTGGGCAAGGCACCTTACCTCACTTGCCTCTTCGACCCAAGCGATTTCTGGTAGCTTTTAGGAGAAATATAATCCAAGTGCTGATAGGATTGGTCGCTTGGCCAGCTGCCGACCTCAGGTTGAATCGAAATTGATTGTGACGATTTCCCTGAGGCAGCGTAATAATAATAGCAACAGCGCTGTGATCATGATGAATGGCGCTTTTTAAAAGCCAGTGTATTATTATTAGTGTCTTTTCTCTCTTAATAATAACAACCTTTGCCACCAACCGCACTTTAAAGCTAATCTATGTCCATTGTAAATCTGTCCAAAACAATATTACTCCGGCACAGGATCGCTTTGACGAAGTAATAAGATAACGTTCCATTATGCTGGAATGAAAATTTTAGCAAAATTGGAATTACATTATCTTACATACGCACTTTCGATCCTGGGGTATCCGATCTTCAGACGGTTGATGTCTCATTGGTCGTGTCTTAACCAACCAAAACGGTATACGTTTCATAGAGAAGTCCCAGGGGGGGGGGGGGGGGGGGGGGGGGGGGGGGGGGGGGTGAGCAATGAGGTAGTGCATTCATTCCGTCAAGTGCTACTGCACAAGTTCATAGAGTGCACGACGGAATCAATTGTATACCTCAGTTGCATCAATGGGACTTCTACATGTTATGGTGTCACGACCAGGGCACTTACAGCATGGTATGTTCTTCCCACATAGTCTAGCGTGCTCAACCACTACAGATCTTTCAGGGCCTATACTTTGAATTTCATTCACGCTCTCCAGTAATGGGATAGAGCACTCTTAATTCCAAGATAGTTACCTAAACCAATACTGTTTACTGTGATATTATATTAACACCCCCCTCTTGCAAAGTATACATTTATTACTTTTTATGAACTAATAATTTTGTATATATTAGTTGACATGTGACGTCCCCACCGGCGGGAACGAAAAGTCACTGCCGGTAGTATGCATGAGCATCTGCAGTGCTTGTGCTTTTGAAAATTCTCGCTCAATCAGGCGTGATAAGGCATATTGAATGCTGTAGACTGTATTGGCATATTCTTCGCACCTCTCACATATCAGTAAGACCAGGGTGCTAACTTGTGTTTGTAAACATTGGTGTCACATCATCAATATGGTCTGACCATTTTGGAAAATTTTGTTGGCCAGTGGACCTATATTAACCTTTGACCTCCCAATCCACATAGTCTGTGTGGAGTTAAATATGTTACATTTTGCATGTGTAGCTTTCGGGATATAGCTTCTTTTTATGCACCTGATCTCAACAGAATTTAAATTCACATTTTAAAGTGACAGAGATATTTGTTTTGAGGATGATTTTTTCCCAATGTAGCTTGATCGGTTGTAGACCACCTAACCGTGACCATTTCGAGGTTTATTGGACAAACAAGTATCAAATGGAAAACGCACACTTTTTTTGAATTTGCTTGTCTATCGCCGTTTGTCCCTATAGAAACGCTAATACTTTGATTTTCTGTCGGCTTTATAAAACCGTACTTTGATTTGCTGTCGTGCACGACAAAAATACTAATCCTTATCTTGATTACAATATCCGGCGTACTTCGGCTTATTCACTTTAGGTGTGATCTAGTACTGGTAGTCATTTCCAAATATAAAACGACACGGGGGAGGACTTCCAACCTAACACAACAGCGAATTCAAATCAGCATCAACATCCGTGTGAAAGGAGATATGGTCCGGCAGGATTCATAGTCCGGCTCCCTATACTACAACGGCAATAAAGCGTGAACTATGTTGCGTGAAGAATCAACTTAACTGAATCGATTGCCCTATTGTCACCGTTGTTTCCCGACTGTGAGCCCGGAGGACAATATTTCCTGCCACACCGGCTTGATCGCCCGGTAAACCGTCTCGTCATGGGAGGTCCTCCCTCCCGTCCCGGGTGTTACTAACCGTCGCCGATCTGCAAACCGTAACGTAGGGTGTCCTCTAAATTTCAGGATTTATAAGTAAATCCTTTGAGGAAAGACTTTTGTTATGGACCAATCAAAATCAATTTAAAATTAAATCCGACCTTGCCTTATTCAATCATATTAGATTTAATTCAAATCCAATATGATCTGATGTAATGAAGCAGAGATTAACTTTTACACCCGAAGTTTCAGTGTGGCCTAAATAGATACCAATTCTACGGATTTTGTTTCCTTCCCCCTCATTCTTTCTCCTTTTTTTCATGCGGACCATGTCCTCCAATATTTGATTAAGTGTCTTTAAAACTCCAAACTATTGTCAATTGGTAATCAGACTGTTTAAATATAAACAGCGAAGTGAACGGAAACCTGTAAATTTAAGGAATGTTGTTGCCAGAATTGTTGCCAGGATTTTGTCGTTAAAATTTACAGAATTTTCCTTTATATTTTAGGACCTAATAAATTTTATAATTGAACATTGATAAGAGTCATTAATTCCTTAAATTCCATAAGAGTGCAATCTTCTACAATTTAGCACACCCTGGAAAACTGGACGTAAAATGCAATTTTTTGCTGTCTAAACGTTTCCATGAGTTTTTTTTTATATTTCTTAATTTGTTATAACGGACGCCCATTGGATAGATTGCCATGTATATTTTAAGAGAGTTGTAATTACAATACCTAATCATAAGGCAATGAAAACATTAACAACTACTCGGAAAATCAGGGCTTGAGCCCAACACCAATACAACAAGAAATTGCAATATTCCTTGTGGTATTGCCGGAGATAAACCCACGCGCGCGTACGACAACCCCCAGGTATTCGTCAACAGCCGCTCGTTCCCAGAGCCCATTTTAAAATTGCTGCGCGAAAAAAAATCAGTTGCATTGAATTGTCTGGCTGAATATCTCTTACGCACATACAGCCCGCTCGATGACTGCACAGTGTGGTATTTTGAATTATTGTTTGACTTCTCCTTTCTGGGAAGACACCAGAAATAAACCAGGGCCACCCCAGTGAATTACCCCTTGCCTAAGCCTATGTGTCAGACACCAAGCAAAATGGGTCAAAGAGTGTCTCCAGTGTGACACGTGTGGATGGATGGTCCACCATCATTGCATGAATATGCCACAGAAATCGCTGAAGCCAATGCAAACATGCATACTTGATTTTGTTTAAGTGTGGTGTACCCAACATCAGTCCCATCTCTTTCATACTCTTTCCAATCAAGCATTACTTGGTCCAATATTTTACAGTTTGGAAGATACAGTTTCCTCTACAGATAGATTGGATTACAGGTTGTTATGTTATCACCAATTGCAGGCGGTCCCCATCAAACACCAAAAAAGAACAACGAAAACCAGAAATCACCGAAACTGACAACTCTCTTGTGAAATTGCCCGACGGTTGGAGTGCAAAGTTCCTGATATGTGAGAAGAAACACTGAGTAAGATACCAAGCCCGAGTCTTCATTATAGGAACAGAATCTCAACGCATAAAAGAAACAACCTCAGTCTGAAAATCACGTCTCTGGTTTTGTTGTAACTTCATGAAGAGACATGGAACCCGTCAATTGGCAGCATTCGTGGGGCCAATTCGCTTCTCTACACTATTACCATGTGTCGGTGTGTATGTTTCGACAAATAGGCTTCCCATTAACCACTCATGGCGATTCCATGGATATTGCTGTTTGATTTTTCTCGCTTGATGTTAGGTTCTCTGCAATCGTTTCTATCTACATCCCAGGGGGCATATCCTGCATGATTGGCCCCAGAGATACTATAAAGTGCATTTTCATCAATCCAAAACCTTTTTGCATTCATTTCACCTCGAATTCGAGTCTTTCCCACTTCGTGATACCGATTGAATGATGAATGAAACACAATCGATGGACCGCCTTACAAATTGTGTTTGAATGTGCAGGGCCAATCCTGTCTTCTCATCAAACAATGACAAAAGGACTCAGGACTACTTGAAAGAGATATTTAAGGGTCACACCGGGTACTGAGATACCACTTTAACGTGGTCTATACCGCGAAGAAAGTCGGTTGTTAAAAATGTGTCCATCTCCTTAAAGCCTCTATTAACAGGGTTCCACGTCTAGGGTTATTATACCACTGTAAGAAGTCTTGCATGGTCATCATTTTATGGTTCTTTCCACACTTTGGCAGACTATAATTATAGTCTGATTGACTTCTTGTTTCCAATGTACTATAAAAAAGCCACTCCTGGTGGTAGATGCGTTGTCTTGACCTGATCAATGGAGTCTAGCCACTCATATGGAAAGGGAATCCGTTTGTAGACACAGTAGGGCCTTAAGAAACTTGTCGTAGCTAAAACCCGGAGCGAGGAAGTTCAAAATGCTCGCATGAGCTTAAATGTTGAGTTTATCGTGGTAGTTCTTTCTTTACGATGAATTTGATTGGTTCGCTGCTTTGCAGAATTTGTAGATGTAGGGCTTTACACGTTGAGGTCGTATTTGCCACTGTTGAAGCCAATGACGGGAAGCTCCTCAATATGTTTCAAAAATTTGTACGCAATTTTTACAGATTATTGCGTCGGTTCTTGCATGCATCTTTCCTTTGACAACTCGAAGTCAGTGCTAGAATCAGCTTCTATGTCGACAAGGAATTGGGGCGAAACATTTCGCGGAGTAGTTCACTGACTTCTGCGACTAATTGCAATAAGTATGATGTAACTTTTTCAACGAGAGGCTATGGATCACCCCCCCCCCCCCAAATATAACCCCCCCCCCCACCCCCCCCATCCGAGGACAATGAAAATGGGGGTTCTCAAAGCTGGTACGCTGCTGCATGGATACGCTGACTGGACATGACAGCCTCCCACCCCCCCCCCGCTCCAACTTCTCTGATGTTTTCGAAAAGACCGACTGTCCAAAAAATCATTCAAAAGTCAAAGAATGCTCGGAAAGGGAAGTATCTAATCTCTTCGGGGATTTCAAACATATCCATCTTGTTAACTGCTAGAAAACATTTGGAGGAGAACGTAATAACCCTCGGGATATCCTAAATGTTGTTCCCATTCCTTCACAATTAGTTTCATGACGAGTTAGTTTCTTGTCCAGACTTCCAGAGCCTATTGCACTTCATACAGATAAAGGACTTTGCAGTGTGTCGATGGTACTAATACATACCTTGAAGTGAGCAAAGGAGCAGAAAGCAACGTGACCGCCGAGGCAAAAGGCCAAAAAATGAGCAATGAGAAACGTAAAGCGAGCAAAAGAGCAAGAAGAAACAATATGAACTGAGCCAAAGAGCAACACATGAGCAAATGAGCAAGTGAAGTGAGCAAAAGGCAACAAATGAGCAAATGAGCAACATGAACTGAGCAAAAAGAGCAACAAATGAGCAAATGAGCGATATGAGCAAGTCACATATATTAATTAGCCATGTAACGCCATTATACGTCATTTAGATAGCGCCGCCACCCGAGGTTAACACATGAAGCTATCTCTGTCATGAAACCATTTGTGTCACGAGTGAGGTAGAAAATTTACCAAGAGATATAATTTACAAAGAAGAAGTGTGTACGTGATGAAAAATCAACATGCTGTGATGAAATGACAGTGAAGATTATGAACCCACACATTTAAAAAGCGTAAGAGGAATATACCGAAATCGAAGATTCAGAACAGAGGATACAGGAATGAGGAGGACAGTTCCGAGGAAGATGTCTCAGAATCTCAATCCGACGACGATAAAGAGGGGAGGTTTTCTAATTATGAAGGATCTTCATCAGATGATGGAAGCTGAACCAAGTTCTGAACTGTAAGACAATGTACCTATCAAGATGGTTAGGAGATGCTAAAGAAGCACTCAAACAGATATGGAGTGGCAAATATGAAAAGTACTCAACGCAGGCATGAGTGAAAACCAAGCCAAAGAAAAAGCCAATATGAGGACCATATGGGCAGTCAAGAAAACGTTCTTCGACAACTATAAGGACTTTTTGTCTTGTTACCTGAATATAAAGGAAAAAAGGTGCTCATGAAGAGATAGTATGCGAACTGAAGGAAAGAATAGGCAACGGCATGGATGTGACTAACGCCTTGATAGGGTCATCCCCAAACCACCAGTCAAATTTTGAAGGGTGTTTCAAGAAATAGAATGATGAATGTTCAGAGGAAAGTGTCGATGAAGATAATTCCGATTGAAGATTGTAAAAACAGAAATGACTAGATGACTAAATGGCTATAGAACTTAAATATAATTCGTAAGCTAGGAGTGTTAAGTGTGAAAATCAATTAATTAAGAGTTAGTTGATGTCAGGTTACACTTTTTTAATAGTGCGTAGGCCAGTCGTGGGTGATTTTCTTCCCATTTTGAATCTGGTTTTCGGGCTAACAAGATGGCTATTTATACTCCTTCCATATAGTAGTTATTGTAATTATTAATATCTGTATCGATATATAACAACACTCTGTATGTGGACTCAAATCTCGTAACGAGGTATTAATTTGTGCTCATATGCAGTACTAATTAGAACATAATGGATCTGCCAAAATTTACTCTCAGCTGTTTAAGAATCAAGACGGACGTTCTCAATTCAGCAACACATAAGGAAGAAAACGATATTTAACACGACATCACAATTGACCAACACAAACATTTCGACCAGATTAAGTTATAATTGATATAACAAATTGATAACTTACCTTCGACGGTTCTTGATCGTTTCTGGTGAATCTTGCGATGACTTTGCAGGTGATCGGCTCGTTGGAAAAACATGACCACAAGTCTCCATTGTAAGATTCTACTCTGTTTGTCTCCAGTTGCTCTCGCTCATGTCTCTTCAGATGTCGCTTCTTTTGAAAGTTTTATGACATTTATCACAATCAAACGATTGGTTGCAAGTTATGACATTTCCAACCACCCCCAAAAGGCAATTTTCGGTGAGCGTTCAGGTTGTCTTGTCTTCAAAAAACCTTGCCACAGATATCACACCAGAGGCCCGGTCGGCGATTTGTGTTGGGTACGAATATAACGTTCAAGTGAACGTGCGACGAAGGTAGAATCACAATGTTACACTGGCGGCTGTTTGATAGATTCAGGAGCCATGTCTCAATATATTCCAGAGGGTTTTAGGACCCGGTTTGGTGGACAGTATAAAATTTACAATACGCAAGAGAGTCAACAAAAGTTCAAATACAACTTATTGTATAACGTAGAGAAGATTGGAGATCTGTGTAGAGAGTAACCGACCGCTTGGTGTCTAAAAGGACAGATGATTTGGATCAAGAATGTGTCTTGTAAGAGCCAAGGAACCAGAGACTAATATGGGTAGAATCAACGAGAATGGGATGCAGGAAGTGAGGACTTGTTGAAACTTGTTGCAGGGTTATAAAACATGTACTATTTATTTTATTTATTATTTGAAAACACTTTTCAAACAGGGCACCCGCCTAACCCGCGGTGCGTTCATAAAAAGATACCGCAACGAAAGGGGATTACAAAAATAAAATGAAAATAAATAATATATATCAATAGTACAAATTAATACCATGTTTGTGTGACTTATCCAAACACGCTCATTCACTCTCACAACGAAGTAACCACAAACGTATTAAACTCTTCCAACATGTCCATAAAACATCCACACCACACACACACACATACACACCCCCACACCACACTCGACCCCACGCACTCTCTTACACCCACAAAATACTCCCGAAACACAAACTCGCACATGCATTCTAAGGTACATCCACAAAATACACAACCATCCGTGCACCAAAACCAAGATTTTATGCAAACACACACGAACCCCAGCAGAGATGTCACACACGTGCTCACACCTGCATATACTCATACGTACACGCAAACAGAGTGCAGCATGAAAAATACGCAATCACTGCTTATGGCTAAGACTAGAATTTCCTTGGTTGTGCCCAAGCACGCTGGAGAGAGTCTTACAAAATTTGTCGAGGATGACCTGTGCTTCTTGGCAAACACAAGTTTGTTGTTTTGGTCGCCCGTCTACCCAAAAGGTCCCCTGACAATGAAAGGAGCAAACGTATGGTAAACCATTTGTGCACAGGGTTATCCGAGTTTCTTGTAGCCTCAATAGTATTTAGGACCAATAAATAAAAAGTGACGCATGTTCTTCACAGGGATTATACATAACTGGCATGTACCTCAACTTAGTACTATTGACCGTTCTACCCTGTGATCAAGTTGCAAAAGTATTAGATCTAGCTTTGAATTTAAGGGAACTCCCATCGAAATCATTATTATCAGTAAAATACATTCCATACAAATTTCCGTTGTTTTAATTTGACGTAGTCGTTAAAAGCGATGACTCTTTCACGGGCTTTCATATACCAGTCTTTTTCCAAAATGGTTTATTATGACATTAAATGTGTGGACCCAGTGTTGACTTTCAGGAGATTGACTCAGGAACCCCAATAGGTGATCATGACGGCATTTCTAAGAGCGTCTTAATGAAATCAGCCACTGAAAGGATACGGATCAACATCACAACTCAAATAAATAAAGGTTGATCATAAGTTTGGCCTCTATGCATATCAAGATTTAGGAGACGTGAGAAGTACTTAATACGTTTGCTCAATCAGTGAATAGAATTGATAGGGTACCAACTCAAATCCCCATAAAGAGCTACCCCAACGGTGTTACGAGGAGCTTTCTCAAAATAAAACCTCTGCAATTTGGGTGAGATTTTCAATCCGACCTTAGTATCGGAGGCGCTCGCGGTACACACTGACATGCATAGTAATGCTAGGCAACGGGCCGGTCTTCCAGAGTATGTCCCCATAGTAAACACGATTTTTTTTTTTTTTTTTTATTATCAGTGAATATTAATAATCGACTGTAATGTACGCGATTAGCTTCGATGACCCTTAATGATGTCATTAACATTGGTGATGGTCAGATAACAGTTCTCCAATTTGAACGCCCCCCCAAATACTTATAGGTTTCAACATTCAGAGATATTATTGGTCACCCAGAGTTCCAAAACTTGTGGAGATTGATACGCTGCCAATCACCAAGACTTTGGATGTTTTTCATCATTAAAAGTTAAACTGCCCACGTACTGGAGAAGCGGGTGGCAATATCAAGGAGCCTTTGGAGATCATTTTCGTTGTCTGCCATAAGGACGACATCGTCCGCCGGAATAAACACCCATTTGGGCATTGCAAATTATGACCCGGGCATTTTCGTTAATTATAAATGCAAAAGAGAATGGGGACAACACACAACTTGTTTGCACCGTTACTGAGTATCAAGAATCTGGTTCGAGATCACCAAATTTCACCATTACATTCAAACAGTTTATATAAGCAATTAACAATCTGCCACATTTTACCTCGATACTCAAAATCATTGCAAGCGATAATAAAACCGTATCTCCAGACAGTATCAAATGCCTTTCGGAAGTCCGGAAGAGTAAATAGAAAAGTTTGCTTGCCCTCAGGCAAGCTGGTGCCCGCGACACTTTTTTAATGTGAAGATGTGATCTTCACTCTATATTTTTCCTGAAGCCCCTGACCTCCGAAAGAAATTAGATTTGGATTATGATACGTTGAAAACTTTTGAACACACGACTGTGAGGGTAATGCCCCACGGTAATTATTTAGATTCGGTTTTGTGCCCTTTTTTGTAAAATTGGGGATGATAACTCCTTTGTTCCATTCGCGGGGAGTGATTCATTCAAATCAATAATGCGAAGAAAGAGAGAGAGAAATGAATTATTCACAACCATTCCCACCCTGTTTAAGAAAGCTCATTGGTAATTGCTCTCAAACACGGGTGATCTTATTACTTCGCCTGCCAAGTGCTTCTCATCACATCATTATAAGAAATGTCAATGTCCGTTAAGACATTATTATTCTCGATCACTGTTACATGATCTTTGCTGTACCGCAAGTCATAAACTGAGCTTTTAAACCTTGAGGTGGATAATCATTTTGTAAACAAATCATTAATCTTACCCAGGTGGGAAATTACGGAATGATGTTGATTTCATACTTTCTGCATATGTAGTATCATTTGAGATGTGGGAGCTTTAGACAATTAATCCGATCGTTACTTTTTTTGCCCCGTATTCACGCCAAAAGTCCCTGGTAGAAGGCCCTCCCCTTTGAGCGATAACGAGGCATCGGGCACTCATGGACGTAGGAGAGAAGGAGAAAGCTCTCCCCCAAATCCCTTTGACCGATGGATTCATAGCCGCCAACGGGGTGGAAAGCATTTCCCCCCCCCCCCCCCCAAAACCAGTCGTCCGTGCTGGGCGCTGCCATTTGATATGCAGGAATATTATTAGTTTGGGTGCTTGTATACCACAACATAATTACAATTCGATAACAAACAATCAGCCAAAATATAGTGTGTTGGATGTTGGGTGTATTGGGTGGTTTTACATTTTGTCCTACCCATGCCAACACAACGAATGAAATGACACGTCAGTCGTTTGATTTAAATAAACCGCCTCAATGAATACATCTTTTCACCCTAAAGCGCGCATTGAATTATGAGGAAACAAAAGAGTTACTGAGCACATGATCCCGGTGCACTATTATTACACTGGCCACCTCTAACACATACATCAATTTGTATCACTACCGATTAGTGGGGTTTTGTATGCAAGCGGCACCCACAGTATGTGGAAGAAGCGGGAGGGAGCCATTGCTTTCTATTGTTGGTACTCTTGTTTCTTTGGTCGGCAAAACATGCGAGATGATGGGTGTATTTCTAAAGATTTACGTAACGTTTTGCCTATCTATCTATACAGAAACCTCTTTGATCGCCGCCCTCGTAAAACACGGTCGTAAAACCTATTGTATGGAACAATACAACACCGAGATCGATATTGATTGTGATGGCATGTGCAATCAACATTGCATCGATGTACATCGTTAAGCAGATTAGCGACAATATTGTAAGAATTGTTTGCATTTACTTTATAAAAGCATGAAATTGGCATAAAAATGTTTACACATTTTAAATACTTGAGTATTGATTATTTTTAGAAATGGAACCACGTCACCGTCAATTATCTTCAAGGTAAACAAGTCATTTCGGATCATTGGTTGAGTCATTTATTAGAAAGCGAGATAGCATGATTACATTGATTCTAGTTTTAATCGTACCTTTCGGCTTTAAAAACTTGATGTTTTTGTAGCGCCGTATTTCTAAAAAGTATATTTGGAGACAAAATCTATGTTGAATTGGAAAGACAATGCTATATATAAACAATGGCACCAAACTTCCACAGTGTTCCGAAAGTGCCTGTTTTTCAAATTTGGTCCCAAGTTGGACCACATTTTGGTGAAATAATGAGACCCGTGGCGATATCCGATTTTCACTTCAGAGAAAAATACATGTGTTAAAGCACATGATCCGATGTACAAAGTATTGTTAAAGTGGACGTCCCATCGCCATTTTTACCCACAGTATTGTAATGTACATCGATGCATTTGATGCACTGCATTCAGCATAACATTGATCTCGTCGTACGTTGTATTTGGCAATGTAGGCCTAATCAAAATCTATTCCTAGTTTCATGTTTTTTTATAATGGAGATATTCAACAGTTAGGCCTCGGGCTAGGCCTGGCCCCCTATATCAATGTATTTTTGCCATTTTTGGTTTCAACACATTCTTGGTGGCAAGGGGGGGGGGGAGCTGGGGGCGGGGCACACATTCACAGAGCACTACTGTCGGGAGGACGAGGGGGTTCGCAGATTAACTTATTTGAGCCATATTGTTTTTGGGGGAGAGAAAGCAACCCAATAAAAGTCAAAACCTCACTTATTTAAGAGGAAAAAATTCGCTAGCACCAGAAATGGTTTTTTTTGGGGCGGGGGGGATCGAGGGGCAAATTAACTTAGGGGGCAGTTGAATTGCCAGTAAAGTCATGCAAAAAATCGCACAATCACGGTCTCGTAGAATGAGACTCAAGATAAGGATTTCACACTTTTTGGAGGGGTTGGTCCGGTGGGGTCCCACCACATGCCCTATGACTCTATGGCCCAATTGTTACTCAATTGAGTCTTTGTCATAAAATACAAGATTCCTTAAAAGCATACCGCTGTGGTGTTCTACCTGGCATATTGGAAAAAACCCCATGTACCCACTTCATGACCCAAATCTATGGATTCATGCCCCCCAATCTACTAATGGTCAAATCACTATGATTTTCCCTTTTAATTTGACAGTGTCAAAGTATAAAATATAAAAGCCGATTGATCCATTTTGTGGCTTTTTGGTGATTAAAGGTGATAGGACGTGTAGCATTTCAAACAAATTCAAACGAACTTGTATCCCCAGGAGCTATGTCCCTGTATTTCTTCAATGAAATTTAATGGTTCATGTTGATGTATTAGAGTAAAGAGATAAGTGGGAACAATTTCCAAGCCAAAAAAGCCCCCTCACCATGTTTTTAAACAATTTTACCCAATTCATTATAATACAACCTGGAGGGCATACATAAGCCGTAAAAGCCACTTCCATGTAATAATTGCGTTTGTATTTCGTCGTGAATGACGACTATACAGTATGCTTGTTTTATGGGGCGATCAGGAGAGCAGGGAGTTCAAACTTAGTGTTTTGTTTTCTTTTCTTGGTTCAATAACTCCTACGAAATGTCCTCGGTTGATAGTATACAACATTTATACAAATTTGATTTCCTCATACTCATCCTCTATACTATTTTGTGACCCTCTAGGTGAAATTTGAAATTGACCTGTGCAGGTGGTTCCATACCATTGTTTCCAAATTTAATTATCTTACCCTTCTATGCCAAAATTTGATGATTTTATAACAAAATGCACAATTTTTACCAATATCTGCTTAACATAACATTACAAATTCTGTCCCTGGACAATATGACCAACTTCGGGACCCAAACTTGAGAGGAAAACGGGCAACTCCGGGGCACTGTCAAGGTTGGTGTCTTGTTTAGTACGGTATTTTTCTTCCCAATTCAAGTTAGATTTGCTCTTCCAAATATCAACTTTAAGAATAAGGCGTTTCAAAACATCCAAGGGTTTCAAAAACGAAAAAATCAATTGTAATCATCTTAAGGGAAACATGCTTATCTCCGATTTTGTTGGACTGAAATACTCAGAATTTCGGCTGTAATACGACTTAATATCTTCTGTTTTAGTTCCACATGTAAAACAACCACTGCGCATCGGGGGATATAACTTTTCTGCGCCACAGGGTCATATCTTGTTCAAATCGAGGCGTGCCCAGTTTCTGTCGGCGATGATCATGGAACATGAACTAGTACTCCTTGCCGAGAAGCGCCCTTTGTTTGTCTATGCTTTACATCGAGTGCCAGTGTGATGGGATTTAATTGGGATAAATCGGCGTTGAGTAATGCAATTAGGGAAGAGCTTTCTCTTCTCTCCTACCTCCATGGTCAAATCCGAGCTTGATGAATGCGCTCTTTAATGAGTTGTTTAGCATGATTCTTCTTAGCAATGTAATCCTCCAAAGCTTACCCCCCTACTCTTATCATGGGACTGAAGTGGACCAGCTTAAGATGAGCTATGGGCAGCAGCTGCGTTCCTGTCTGTAATGCCATATCCAATGGAGCCTCCACCAGGGGTGCTTCTTACCCTTGGAAGTTTTCACACCTATTGTGTTCAGTGGCGACATCCAATGACTGTATATTTCCACGAAACTCCAAAGGAGTGGGATAAGTAAAAGTATTAGCATCCCCCCCAATTTGCAAAATTCGTCATGAGTTTGTTTGATATTCGCTATTATAATCTTGATCTTCTTAATATCCCAAGTAATCTATCACTTTTACAATTAGCACGTTAGCAAGGGGACGGTAGTGAAAAGGTGTGCGCTTCCGGATAAAATTGTGAATTTTGCACACAAGTACTTTAGGCATTGATAAATACAATAAAAATTGAAGGAAGCACCTGGCAACCCCCCTTAATGGCCCCCAGCTTGGGTTTCAAGGTTAATACAGGGTCAAAAATTTCCAATGTTCCGAATGTGTGTTTAAAAAGCACCACTATGGTTGTGTCTGGTGACCAGATTCTAAAAAGGTATAGTTTGCTATATATGGCTTATATTCCGGATCCCACCCTCCTGATAGACTTTCCGTGGTTACGGGGTGAAGGTGAAAAAACTGTAAAAATGGTGAAAAGTCCATTTTGTTTTCTTTTCTGGTTCAATAATCCTGAAATGTCCTCGGTTGATATTCTAAAACATTTATACAATTAGTATCACCAAATATCATACATTTACTTTTTGTGACATCTAGGTGACATTGAACTAGACCTGTGCAGGTGGTTCAATATCCAATTGTTTTCCAAATTAATTCTCTTACCTCTCTGCCAAATTTTGATGCTTGTATAAACCAAATGCACAATTTTTACCCATTATATGCTTAACTAACATTACAACTTCTGTGGTAAATTATGACCAACTTTCGGACCAAATTGAGAAAACGGGCAACGCCGGGCACTGTCAAGGTTGGTTTCTTTAGATACGTATTTTTTTCCCCAGTCAAGTAGATCGTACTCCAAATATAATACTTAAGAAATACGGCGTTTCAAAACATCCAAGTTTTCAAAAACTTAAAATCAATGTAACCCCTCATCTTAGGAATATGATATCTCCGATTTTTTTTGACTGAAATACTCAGATTTTCGGCTGGAATGACTTCTAATCTCTTTGTTTTCGTCTCAACATGTAAACAAACCACTGCGCATCGGGATATACCTTTCTGCGCACAGTTCATATCTTGTTTCATGAGCGTGCCAGTTCGTCGGCCGTGATCATGGAAACATGAAATAGTACTCCCTGCCGAGAAGCGCACCTTTGTTGGTATATGCTTTTACAAGAGTTTGCCACGTGATATAATTGGGATAATCGGGTTGCGTTAATGCCAATTAGGGAAGAGCTTCTCCTTCTCTATAGATACCTCCATGGTAATACTCGAGCTTGATGAATGCGCTCTTTAATGAGTTGTTTAGCATGATTCTTCTTAGCAATGTAATACTCCCAAAGCTTATCCCCTACCTCTTTATCATCGGGACATGAGGGAACACTTACGATGAGCTTGGCAGGCTGGCGTTTTCCTGTCTTTAATGGCCCTTTCAATAGAGCCCATCCCACCAGGGGTGCTTCTTACCCTTGGAAGTTTTCACACCTATTGTGTCGGTGGCGACATCAATGCACTTTATATTCCAAGAAACTCAAGACATCGGATCATTAAAAGATTTAGATTCCCAATCCAATTGCAAATTCGTCCATTAGAGCGTTTTTGATATTCGCTATAATCTTGTCTCGTAATATCCCAAAGTAAATCCTATCCATTTTACAATAGCACGTTTGCAGGGGACGTAGTGAAAGAGGTGCCCGCTTCCGGATAAAAATTTGTGAATTTTGCACACAAGTATTTAGGCATTGATAATCCATAAAATGAAGGAAAGCACTGCCAACCCCCCTTCTTAAATGGCACCCAAGCTTGGGTTTTTTCAGGTATACAGGGGTCAAAAATTTAATGTTCCGAATGTGTTTTTAAAAAGCACACTATGGTATGTGTCTGGTGACACGGATTCTAAAAAAGTATGGTTTGCATTATCTATGGCTTTTAGTTCCGGAGTTATGAGGTGAAAACTGTAAAAATGGTGAAAAAGTACATTTTGGTTGTGTACATGGGTCAAAAGTTACAAGAGTTGCTTTGATTCAGTTAATTATGTGGTGCAAATTGTTCCCAAGCTTCAAGGATTGAAATAAGGAATTAATTTGGCTTATCTTTATGATAGTTGTCACGTTATCCAAACAAATAGTCCAAGGTCAATAAAATCCAATAGCTGCCAATCGCTGTTGATTTATTAGCCATTGTGGTTAATAAACCAGACAAGATAGATAGTCAAAACGATTCCTATATTTCCTTTCTATGAGCTAAAAACAAACATCTTGAACCACATTTACAAAAATTGGAGCAACTTTAAATTTTTGACCCCTGTACAAACCAAAATTGAATTTTTCCATTTTACAGTTTTTACCCATAACTTCGAAACGACTAAGTCACAGGGTAGTATAAACTATACCTTTTTGGAAATTCATTGTAACCAGGACAGACATCATGGTGTGCTTGTCAATACAGAAATCGGAAAATTTTAAAATATGTTACCTTTTTTGTTGTAACCTTAAAATCCGAGCTGGGGGCCATGAAAGCGGTTGTAGCAAGTGCTCCATCAATTTTTTTGATTATCAATGTAATACAGTGCTTTGTACCCAAAAATTTCACACTTTTATCCAGATGTGCACACTCACATTAAAGAACCCTGTGGACACTACAGTCCCCACTATTCATACATTTATCAATAAAACACCAGGTTAAGAACAATCATACTTTGGTCGTACCAATATTAATTTGACGATCCTCATCAATATAATATCAGTAATGAGCCTTTCTATTCCGTTGGAAGCCAACACATCAATAGTACTAGACAGTTATGGCGGAACAAGTGATTTTTCCCGTTAATTTGCGAGAGCAATTCCATACTGTAAAAATTAGTGGGGTTCATCCAGAAAAGAAATTTAAGAAACTTTTCACCGTTAGAATTACGAACAGGGTCACCAAACGGGATGACATCGCCAATTCTAGCATTAAAATCCCCCAAGATAAGCACGTTATATCGTTATCAGCTTTCTTCAATTTGAATTGACTTCTGAAAGAATCTGGTTGTAAAGCTAGGCTGTTAAAACGGGAGTCGTGCCTTATGGGAAAGTAATAATATTAATAATATAATCAAATTTTAGAGCGCAAAACACAATACGATTGTCTCGATGCGCTAAGGAATACAAAGAAAATAAGTTATATGAAAAATAACTGCATGACTACAACAGCAAGCAAATCAACACAATGTGGGAAAAAATGATCAAAGAAGGTGAAAAAACAAACCATGATATGCAGTTGTGAAGAGATGTGTCCTTTAGCAGGCTCTAAACTGGGAGAAACCGCATACTGGGAGTAGCGACAGTAACATATTAATAAACGAATTATTAGCAATGCGAACTTTAATCCAGAGACTTTCAAAAGTCACATGTTTGGTAAGAAAGAAGTCGTGTTGGATGATATCATACTTATCAGAGACAAGAAATCAATAACAGCCACCTCCGTTATCGCTATATTAGTTTACCACCATATTTAAAGCACTGACATCAATATTCATCATCATATTTAAGGAAAGTTTCAGCGAAACCCCCATTATATCATTTTTTTTCATTGCGAAGTAGATGAGACATTTCATCCTAGCTTGGTTTTAACCTGTTTACATTGTTAATTGCAAATTTACACCGATACGATTACACTTCGAATTAATTATTTTCTTAGACTAGCTTACCTCTTCTGTGGCGACCCTTTGGTCTACGTTAGTAGAATACAATCAGTGAGATGTTTCTAGTACGAAGTTGATTATGATCATTTGGTAAAGAATTTGTATTTACATAATCCGTCCGTAACATTATTTATTTCATCAGAAGGCACACGAAAAGCATTAACATGAACAAAATTTAGTGAGAACGTGTATGTGCCTGTAGTCCCTCAATTTGAAACAATACTGAGGCTACACCTGTTAATCGTAGGTAAAGCTCTCCCAAAACAACATATCAAAAGGTAGAAAACGGGAAGCTTGGCAAGACGGGTGCAGGGGCATGTTCGCACGTGACATTGGTCCGAACGGTTTTTGTCCGAAAGGGTATTACTCCGGACAGTCTTATTCTGAAAGTATTTAATCCGAATGGTTTTTCTCCGAAAGTCAATTTCTCCGATGGGTAAATTAATCCGAACGTCAATTGTCCGAAAGGTCTTATCCGAAAATCTAAAAAAGGGTCATTGCGCCGAAAGTTTTTATTCCGTTTTTAAGGTCATCATTTCGAAAGGTCGTTTCTCCGAATTTTTTTGAATATCGACCTTTGGAATAAAAAACCTTTCCGAGTAAAAACCTATTTTTTTTTTTAATTTTTTATTTCAATGGATATTTACTCCGAAAGGTCAT
>JAMKCH010006760.1:0-31853 GCA_023653785.1 Ophioderma brevispina | reverse complement strand
AATTGTGTCACATTAATATGCTGAAAAAGTATGTTAACAGGGATGAAACCAGCACTTCCAAATCAGTTGCCATGACAATTTCAGACCAAGGTGATAATGTAAACAAAGAGGAAGTACATGTACCTGATATTTCAGAAAACCACAAAGCAGGTGATGACATGCCTACTGGTTGTCAACCTAAACTTACAAATTCTGAGGTGCTCACAAATTTGGAAACAAAAATAGGTCACCTGGACAAGTCAAAACAGGGTGAACTTACAAATTTGATTGACAAGTTTGATCATTTGTTTTCAGATGTTCCTACCAAAACAAATGTGGTGCATCATGACATTGATGTGGGTGATGCTACTCCTATCAAACAACACCCATATAGGTTGAACCCCGAAAAAGCCAAAATCTTGAAAGAAGAGGTAGATTATATGTTACAGAACAATATAATTGAACCCAGCCACAGCGATTGGTCGTCACCGTGTGTAATGGTACCAAAACCTGATGGGTCATACCGCGTGTGTCAAGATTTTCGGGCAACAAATCTAAAATCAAAGACAGATTCATACCCGATACCAAGAATTGATGATTGTATTGATAAGATTGGACATGCCAAATGTGTTAGTAAGTTTGATTTATTAAAGGGATACTGGCAAGTTCCACTGACAGAAAGAGCAAAAGAAATTTCAGCGTTTGTAACACCAGATGGATTGTACCAGTACAAGGTGATGCCCTTTGGCTTGAAAAATGCTCCCGCTACGTTCCAAAGATTGGTAAACAAGGTGATTGCTGAGGTAGATGGTTGTGAAGGCTATATTGATGAGTTGGTATTGTACTCTAAGACATGGGAAGATCACATGAAACAAATGCACAAATTGTTTGAACAATTGTCAAAGCCAATTCAACTGTCAATTTAGCAAAGAGTGATTTCTGTTGTGCCACAGTCACATATCTAGGCCACATTGTGGGTCAAGGGCAGGTCAAGCCAATCCAAGCCAAAGTAGAGGCAATAGACAAGTTTCCTTCACCTACCAATAGGAAAGAACTGATGAGATTTCTGGGTATGGCAGGATATTATAGGAAATACTGTCCTAATTTTTCTGTTATTGCACATCCAATGACCAACCTGCTCAAAAAGAATACCAAATTTGTTTGGTCGGATGCATGCCAAGAAGCATTTGACAAAATTAAAGCCATACTCATGAGCTCGCCAGTTCTGACAGCACCTGATTTTCAGACTCAGTTCAAACTGATGGTAGATGCTAGTGATGTGGGTTGCGGTGCAGTACTCGCACAATAGGGTGAAGACAAAGTTGAGCATCCATTTGCTACTTTCGAAAGTTCAATAAGCATCATTCAAAAATTACTCAACCATTGAAAAGGAGTGATTTTTATCCTTGTTGCTGCCTTTACAACCTTTTAATTTAGCTTGAGCTCACCTAACCACCCAATACTAGTGTATACTGACCACAATCCACTCACTTTCCTCCACAAAATGAGAATACAAGAATCAAGACTAGCTAAAATGGAGTTTAACCATTCAAGGGGACAACTTGCAGCAAACCTAATTAAATGCAGGGACAATGTAATTGCCGATGCCCTTCAAGAGTCAGCTAAATGCAAACTCTCACATGCTGCCTATGTAGTAGCCAAAAGACAAATAAAGAAAGTTTTCATGTACTCAAACTTTTCCTTCTTTAAGGTGGAGGTGTGACAGACTCCTGAATATGTCTTATTTTCTGTATTTTTATTAAATCATGTTAATTTATCATATAAATTATGAGTGAGGAGAACTGGAAAATATGAAACTTGCAATGTGTTGTGCAATAAGCATGACTTATCTGATTGACCTAGTTCTAAATGGACTAGTGTGTGTAGACATCCTGAGTACGAACATGTCAGAATATGTCCGCAATCTGAGAACAAGAGGAGCACAGTGTCTTATCTTCTCTGTTCTAAGAACTGGATAGAGGTTCTTTGTCTCCCTATAGGAAGCAAGATTGCACACCTGTTGATGAACAATAGACTTTGTGTAATTGCTATGTCAAAACACTTCGAGAACAGGATGTGGACTTCCTTTAAACATGTTTCAGCGAACTGAGAAGATTGCGAAATTTCGACTTGTCTTCCCTTGTTTTGTGTTGCATCATGGGAAATTTGCTGTGGACAAATTCTGTTGCAAGTTTTTTTTTTTTTTTTTTTTTCTTGTCCATCTTATATAAGTCATTGGTCCTGACACAGTGGAGGTATGTTGCAAAAAAATTCAAAATTATAATTTACCACAAATTCTTGGATATTTGAAAAGAGCTTGAAAAAAGAAACATTTTGACCCGGGATTTTGACACCAAAATCATGTCTGTAGGCCATAATAAGGAAGTTACGGTCAATTTAGAACTTAAGTAAAAGGGGCATGAATTCAGTATTCTGCCACCACATCCTTTAACATGCAGTTTATTCCGTTGAGACTGCCAAATTCATAGGGTGGTCTCACAATAATAAATTCTTTCCGTAAAAGGCCCGGGGGGGGGGGGGCTTTTTTTTTTTTTTTTTTTTTCTCAAACAGAAGGTGGAGAACTTTGCATAACATTTGATTATATAAAATGTTATGTTCTTTATTACAATTCTAGAAAGTTGCTAGAATTGTCAGAGCTGCTCAAAATTTGGAACCTTTGGAAAAACAAAGGTTAACATTAAAATTCCAGCAGGATATTTCTTCTGTACCAGTGACATTCACCTTTAATGCATTGAGTACCTGTATGGACAAATGTTATACCATCAAGCTGCAGTTATACTTCCAGTAGTTCTTCAAGTCTACGAGTTTACAAATTAATCGGCCGGTCTAGACCAAAAGGACTTTTGCGATTTCGCGAAACTAGTTGAACTGTACCAGCAAGAATTGTGTCGGCAAGAGTTAGATGTGGACCTGATTCTACAAGAGACTGGTGCGCACCCAACGAGAACTGTGAACTTTGGAATTAATGTGATGTTGCGTGTTTAATTTGATTTTTAAGTAGGTAAGAAAGATAATAATTTTTGTGGCATTGTTAATTTTGTTAGATTCCTGTGATTGTATTTATGTATTAAAGTCATTACTTTGATTATACATCTCTGGTCAAGTCAATCTTCTACAAATGTCATTGTGAATTTTGTTTTATGAAACAGGGGAGGTTACTTTTGAAGGTGCCCTTGAGTACGTCTCGTAACACTACGGTAACAGTTATACTATGTTTTTATCTTATTTATTTGATTTATTTGTAGTAAGAGCATGTGTGCGCATACTTTGACATACATCATGGCCAAAAAATCCAACTTTTGCTTGAAAAAATGGCGAAAAACCATGAATTTTGCGATTTTTTTATAGATTTTTTGCATTTTTGCATGACGTCATGTTTGACATCACTGTGATGTCATATAAGGCATGTTTGTACTTTTTTTGGTATCAATGGACTTCGGAGGGTCATAGCTATCCATTGGTACCACCACACATGATAGTTCATCAATCCGTTTCCGAGATACTAGGGGGCAGTGAGATGGGTCCAAAAAGCCCGGCTCTTTTAGGGTTAACATTCGGCCATTGGCAATTTAGCCTCCTATTGTTTTACATACAATATAAAATCTGTGATCGCGAATGGTCAATTTACTGACATCAAGAACTCTATCTTCCTAAAGCATAAAAAGAACTCAATGAAATTTGCATTGTAAGAGCCTGAAGAAGTATGGAAATTATATGGTACATTTTAATGTAAGCAAGTTAAAATTAAACACTATAATAAGGCAATTAATTAATCTGTTAATTACCTATTGAAACATTATAAATACATTGTACCTCTTTCATCATGCCAATAGAAATATTCTTTGTATGAGAATTGTTCTGTAATTTCAAATGAACTTTATGTGTAACACAAGTTACAACTACTTACCTATTTTAATTTAAAAGGTAAGTTATAAAAAAAGTCATCAGCAATTTGTATTTATATGGAGTACAAATTAATATTTATTTTACAATAAAATGATATTACTCTTCCGAGTATTCTTCTCTTATTGTATAATAGCTAGATAAGGTATTTAAATTGTACATATTGTACCCTATTATTTAGTTGAGTATTTTCATGCCAAATGACAGGCAATAAGTGCGAGTATCGTACGTGAGATCACACTGTATAACATATACTGGTCAAAAAAATTATACTTCGCATAATCATATTTTAAAGAGCTTGCAGATTTATCAATAAAATATAATAGATAAACAACCAATAAACCTCTTTTGATGTCGAAATAACCTGAACAGTGATCAAAAAGGCATCAAAGGTGAGTGACTTTTTTCAGCACGGCATGACTTGGGTAAAATATGGCGCAGTGAAAAAAAATGGTCTGTGGAAAAGATTAAGATTTAAACTACGTCATAAGCTATGACGTACGGGAAAATACCCTCTATAAGCCAATGAAAAAGGAGTATTTTTGGGGGTTCCCCAATAACAAACCCTAGACTATCGCACAAGCCAGAAGTTACATTTGTAGCACCCGCTATCGGTAGTATTGTAACATAGCTACACAGTGGCAGTGCTTTCATTTCTTCAATAATCGCCCTATAGCTATAGGGCTGTCTATCATCCGGGTCACTTGCCGGTGTGGCAGGAGATATAGTCCTTCGGGCTCACAGTCCGGTAACAATGGTGAACAATAGGGCAATTGATTCAGTTGACTCTTCACGCAACATTGTTTCACGCTTTATTCTGTTGTCGTCTATGGAGCTCGGACTATGATACCTGCCGGACTATGATTACTTTCACACCGCCGCTTAGCCTTTATCATCGGCCCTCGTTTCACTGTCACAGTATCACTTCGCGACACACAACACTGAGTCACACTGCGTGTACTTTCTAATAACTCTGAATCTTATTTTCATCGGAGGTGAAAACAAAGTGACGTCACTCTGAACAAACTTCGATTCGAGGCCATTTGGCACCCTTTATGACCATTTCTTTGGAATGTTACTAGTAGCATGAATAGGCATTAGGCATTTTGGCGGTCAAAAACAATTTTTCCTGCGTTTTTGAACTCAAGTTTAAATCACAAATTAACACTTTATTTTGAAACTTTATCTACAGTTTCCGCAGAAGAATCATGGCCAGCGTATTAGAATTAGATACCTGTTGCGTACATACAGCATTCAGCGTAAGACACAGCAACTTACATATCGTCGACTGATGTGCTTACTGGCACGCAGCCAACTTTTTTTCGGCCCAAAACGGCAATATTTGCCTTTTAATTAAAAAAAATGCCAAATTAAAAAAAATATTGGATTTTATGCCCAATTGATCTGACAAATGTGATATCTTTGTAGCATTTTTACCCCCTGGCCTTAGCCATGGGAATGTCATCAATCGTCTGTCTACCCGGCACTTTTCTGTACTCTGTGTATACAAGTAAGCCAAGGACTAGAGATTAACCGATATTTGTATCGGACATCGGATCGGGGGCCGATTTTGCAAAATCGGCGAAAAATCGGATCGTCAAAAATGACAGAGGCTGCCGATTCTCAGCCGATGTACTAAATGAATGAATGGGATGAAGTATAGTGGGTATTTTTCCAATTTTTAAGTAGAAACATGAGACAAGAATTGCTCAAAAAGGTAACTTTTCCTCAAAAATTTCCTCATCGGAACATAAAGCAAATGTGGACTGTACAGATTTGTTGATTATAATCATGGGCACCAATTCCTAAGTTTAAAAATTTGAACTCGGTGCGATCTTCAATATATAGGCCAAATCGTTGGATCGGATCGGTGGATCGGCCGATACTACAAAAAAAATATCGGCCATCGGATCGGCAGAGGAAACCCTGGATCGGTTAATCTCTACCAAGGACCCTGGAATACTAATTTTCCAAAATGTTGGGTTATAATTTTAAAGGTCCTCTAAATGCCAACATTTGCCTTGCGGCATGGTTTTATATAGACCCTTGTAAATTTCAAATTGCTTTAGCTAGCATGGAAACAAAAAAGAGTTAAAGATAAAAATTTCAGGATGTTCGTTTCTCGCTGAGGTCTATCACTATGGCAAAAATAGTGTGACATAGGTTTCTGGGGGGAGTAACATGAAGGGTAAGGGGGTCACACCTTGTTGAGTTGGCATGGAGTGACTCTGCTGTGTAGATTATTTGATGTCTATAAAAGCCAAATTTTAGGATATTCACTTAATTATGGCAATATGCAAATAAAGACCCCCAAAAAGTAACGCAGCATGTCTAAATACACCCATAATTTACAAACCATTGGTCTATGCACGAAAACATAGAATGATATCCATAGTCTGTTTTTTCTGCAAATTTTGACACCTTTCTTGCTCCATTGTGATCAATATCGCCAACACAATGTCCATTTTACGAAAATGTGTCACATTTTCAAAGTTGCACCTGAAGACATTATTACAAGGTTACAATACACATCCATGCATTAAGTGACACACACTTCACGGGAAGAATGCGATCTTTCACTGAATGGCAATCAATATGGCTATACCTTTTATTGCAACTTTTAAAAAGGGAGAGATTTTCTTATAATGGGTATTGTGTTGGAAATATTGATCGCAATGGGGCACGAAGGGTATCAAAATTTACGGAAGAAAACAAACTATTGATATAATTTATGTTTTCGTGCAAGACCAATGGTTTGTAACCAATTGGGGTATTTATACGTGCTGCGTTACTTTTTGGGGGTTCTTTAGTTTTGTCCTATGGAAGATAAATGTGTATGAGTTTTAAAATCAATCGTGTTTCATTGTAGAGGAATGAGTTCCGGTGGCTTCTAGAGGAGGAGGTTCATGCAGTGCTGCCAACACTTACACAGTTACTCACGGATGTTCACTCTTAAAGTTTGTTTTCTTTAGACTAATAAAAAGGTAGTTTCAAAAGTGAAATATAATTTTTGTGTCTCCGAAGAATGTTTCTGTATGCACAACTGCTAGTCCAAATTCCTGTGTGCCCGTATGTCCGTCCCCGTATGACTCGTTAACCTTTTTTAAAATGCTCTGCAGGCTAACCTCCTATGCCCGATTTCACTTCAAACTGATAGGATGAATGAGAGTGATGTGCCGCAATATTAATGTGTAGCTTTTGGCGGCATTATTTTTGCATATCATTAATTTTATTTAGCTTATTTGCATATTTTTCAGACATTTCAGTTAAAACCCCTTTTTGACTGGCTCTGCTGGCTAAACGCTATCCCGATTCCTTCATACTTGGGGCGTGATAGAGTGGAGGTGCCCAAATAATTAATGTGTACGCTTTTTTGCTGCATTAAGCTTTCTGAATAAATATTGGCTTATTTTGGCCGGTCAAAATGATACCCCTTTCCCCGCAAGGCTTGTGTGCAAGTTACCTGGAGTTACCTGTGCAAGTTACCACCACCTGGAGGGCGTATAATGATGTAACTTTGTGTAAGGATGCGTTAGCGGGTGTAAGGTTCTCGACCTTGATTAGATGTTGGGCATATTTCGGCGCAAATTAACTTGCAATGAGCTAATTAACATGAAAACCATTATGGTGCGCATCTACTTTGCCATTTGAAAGTTCCTGATACATGGGCTTATTATGCAAATGAGGCTAATTAATATATGCATATTGCTGTATCGCTAAAATGGTACAACGGATATGGCAAAATTTCCTTTGGCTACATGAAAACTACTAATACCATACATCTTGTGTGTGAATGATATTGGGGGGAAGGTGGGGTGTTGGGGAGGGGGCAGGGTGGGGTGTTGGGTGAGGGGGGTCGGGTGGGTGTTGGGGAGGGGGTATGGTGGGGTGTTGGGGAGGGGCAGGGTGGGGGTTGAGTGTTGGGGAGGAAGTCACGCGGTTGGGTGTTGGGGAGAAGGCGGGTGGGGTGTGGGGAGGGGGAAGGGGTGAGGTGTGGTGAGCAGCAGGGTGTGGGGGGGGGGGGGGGGGGGGTGGTGGGGGGGGGGGGGGTTTGGGGAGGGGGAAGGTGAGGTGTTTAGTGGCGAGGTGGGTCCGTCGGGGAGGGGGTGGGGTGCGTCGGAGGGGTAGGTTGGTGTGCGTCTGGTGGGTCGGGTAGGGTCGTCGGGGAAGGTGCTTCGGGGCAATGGTGCGTCGGGGAAGGGTGGGGTGTGTCGTGCGAGGGGTGTTGGGGACCTCATGTAACCTTTGTGAACTATGGGACCTTGGTGACTTTGTGTGACCTTGGGACATTTGTGTGACCTTTGTGACCCATGCGACATGGTGACCTCTGTGACTTTGGTAGCTTGTGACCTTATTGACCCTTTGGCCTCATTCACAACTTTGGTGTGCCTGGGAGCGGCTCAGGGTGGGATGCAACGGGGAGGGTGGGTTTGTCGGGAGGGAAAGGTGGGTGGAGTTGGGGTGTGTTGGGGATGTGGAAGGTGCATCTGGGGCAGGGTGCATTGGGGCAGGGTGGGGCGGGTGGGGTGACCTTCATGTGACCTTTGGGAACCTCATGTGACCTTGGTGACACCATGTGATCCTTTGTGACCTCTGTGACCTTTGTGACTCCATTATGACCTTGTTAACCTCATGTCACCTTGGTGACCTCATGTCACCTTGACCCCATTCCAAACCACTAGGCAGACACTTAGCGTCCAATTACGGCGTGTATTTTTATACAATTCGGTTACACTTCTTAAAAGCTCTGCTGGCTAAACACTTATCCCGATTTACTTCACATAACTTGGTCATTTAGTTTTCTCTTCTCTCCAGTGCATTTGTTCCCTTTCTTATGATTCATTTGCCAAATTCGCTAAAGCAAGTTGATCGCGCACCAGGCGGACACTCTGTGGTTCGAGAACCGTCTTGTGGTATATTAGGATCAACAGGTTAACTAAGCAGTTGTGGCATAGCTGCCAAAATTAAGAGGGGGAACCAAATTCAGAGCGGTTGACAAGCTGAAAGATCAGTTGTACCTAAAGGAATAGAGTTCAAGAATTAGTGTGGACCTATATAGAGCAGACTGGAGGTTTTAGGGTAGGAGGAATGAGTCCCCAGGTTGCCAAATGGCTTGTCTAACTTGCTTGGTTCCAAACCAACACTCTTTGCTGACAATGGGTACTTGCACCTATTTGAAGCCTTTTCGACTGGAACAAAATTGACTGAAATTGCTTGAGGTTCTTCTTATTTTCCCTTTTTTTTTTTTGGGGGGGGAGGGGTATTTAAAGAGGCATTTGTGACCTCAAAACAGTGGTGATTTGTATACAGTGCATATTTTGGAAATCATGTAGGTATTGTACTCTATAGACCTGTTTTGAGATATTGATCTGACAGGTGCCAGGTAGACTAACACAATTACAATGCAATGTTGAAAGTAGTAATGCTTGCATGCTTTTCAAAAAGCATGCCAAACACACCATGATGATGTCACTAGCTCTGGGGGCTGACAGGCAGGCTGGGCAGGCGATCAAACATAAACATGTGGTCAAAGGTCATGTGCCAATGGATCAAAGGTCAACAAGAGGGTCAAGTTGAGAAATGCCAAAAAAATATAGTTTTAGATAGCAGACATATAGAGGTCCAAGGGGCTTGGGCTTACTTCGGGTTTGACTTTGGGGGAGATGGGAGGGAAGATCGGGGGGGCGGGGGGGGGGCTGGGGGGGGGGGGTGGGTGTGGGGGGGGGGGGGGGGCGGGGGGGGGGAGGGGGGGGGGGAGGCGGGGTTGCCCAAGTGTTTTGGGGTTGCGGGCGGCACTCAATATAGGACCGTTACGACACGATTAGTTCACGGGCCTGCTCAAGTAAATACCCCCCCTAAGTTTTAGGAAAAATTTCAGAAAAATTCTAAAAGATCAGTTTATTATCCATGACCAAAAAATTTGCCTACACGTCTGCAAAAATTGGAAACCTATTTTCTTCAACACAAAACCTTTTAGCCTTGAATTCAATGATATGGCATTTTCCAATACGAAATTCCATATTTATGTTCCTTCTCAACATGTTTCTAATGACGTCTGGAACCATTTAAGTTTGTGAAAAACACACATTTAAGAGTAGAACACGGCAAAGTGTCGGAGATTCAGCAGAAGACACTGTTTCTGGTTCAACACTCTCAAGGCTCTCTACTTCACTCAGACGTGATTCTACAATATTTTTTCACTCTTTTTCCATATTTCAGTATACAAAAATAACATGACAATAAAAATTATTCAGTTTCATAAATTCATCAATAGAATAGTTTTTTGGTGGATTTTTCTGAAATGAAAAGAATATTTTGAACAAGGTCATGTGTAGGGTCAGAGGGCACCTACAGGCGGGTGACACTGTGTACAAATGCCCATAGACAATTTCCATCGACGGTGATAGCGCCACCATTTTCGATAAGCTACATAATTAATTATGCATAAACGTCACACATGACGTCAACCGGGGGATGATGTAGCGCAATAGCGCCACGCACGACTGGCGAACTATAAGCTACAGATTTCATGCAGATCAGTGTGCAGTACGAATCCATTCTCTTGATCGAGTGTCCTATCCGATTTATTTAGGATCCCTGGCACCTAATGATGGCAGCAAATCAAATATGGCTACTGCCAATACACTGATGGCAAATTGGTTCAGTTTTCGTGACTATTTTGTTCGTTTTTTGCTAAAAAAATCACTAAAGTTACATTATGGTCATTAATCATGGTTAGTTACATAACAAAAGATGAAATCTACTTCAGAATGAGGGTGGAAACTACGTCGAAAAACGGCATTTTTTCAACATTCTGAGTCTTCAAAATTCGGAAGTCATGAAGTGGCTGTATAGTGTATGTGGCAAGTAGGCCAAGACATTTTCGACTCCGGCTTCGGGCAAGATTCGGGCATTATCCCACCCCCAAATTTCAAGGTATTTTCAGCTTAAAAAAGGGTGGGACTATACTCGGGTCAGTTCGGTATTTATTAGGAGTGGGGTTTGGGGTTATTTAAAAAAGAAGAAATTTTGCCTTCTGAAGTGAAAAATACCAAACAAACACAAAAGGCACTCATGTTTTTGCGATCTCCTGGCAGAAAAATGCCCAGTAGACACTAACCAGCATTGAGGTTCCTGCTCTATAGGCGCTTATCAGCACTGCCCAGGAGGCATTTAAATCACCATGAATGTCCTTATGTCCATAAGTGCTGGTCGCTGGTTGGACTGGTTAGGGTTAAGGGTATGTGTGATTTTATAATACATTGGTAAGCATTCCAAATATGCAAAAAACCTTCTTTCTGGAAATCTCATGTCTCTTTAAGGAGAGCTGTAGGGGAGCTATCGCTCTCGCTCTCCTTAAAAGTCAGTCCCTGATGTTGGTACTCATTTTGGTATCAATGGAAAGAGGAGGACCATAGCTATCTTTTGGTATCAAAATCAAGTGCATGTGATGTTTCTGTGTTGTGCTAGGCATGTTGGTACTTCTCTCCCAAGGGGGGGTGCCACCCCCCGATTCTTGGAGATTTTGGCCCGACATCATGCTCCATGAAGCATATATTTTCAACTCATCTCATAGCGGCACTATTCATAATTATGTGTGCACTTTAATTCCGTTTAATGTTTATATTAAGTATTAGCAAAGAAACGACTTCTTGTCGGCTCGGATTGCTTGGCGTGTCTGTGGGCGCTCGTCTTTTTATCTAAGTGTCGTGGGTTCGAATCCACTCCAGGAAACAAAATTTAGTTTATGATTTTATTTGTATTTTAGAGTTGGAGATTGGAAGTTATTGAAAATCTATAATCTGACAGGTTAAAAAAAATAAAAAATTGAATTCTGCCTTATGAGATAATAAGACTGGGTCATGGTGGTCCTGGAGCATGGTTTCGGGCCAGATCTCCGTACTGCCCCCCCCCCCCCCCCCCCCCCCATCCATCACTTTGGGATCACCCCTTATCTACCCATACCCCGGTGGATGTTTGTTTTGGGATGAAAAGGAGCGAAATGTCCAATTGGCAATTTACATTAAAATAATTTGGGGGGGGGGGGGGGGGGCAGCAAAGAAGGGAGTTTATCAGCCCTCATTTAGAAAGTTCATAATTATCTGTCCAGTGGAATAGTTTTGTAGTTCAAGATATCCACCACAATTTTTTGTAGTAGTGTTATCATTTTCAGGTACTCCAAAAATATGTAAATTGGTAATTTTGTTTGTATTTGGCTCTTTTTCGCAAGAATGCATTTTCAGGTAAAAATGACAAGTTTTCCCTGCTGTCAAACTCATTTGCAATATGATGTCCCCAGGTGCAAAGTGTCTGATTTATTTGAAATATATTTATTTAAATAGCACTTATTATAGAACACCCAGTTACATTGGTGAGAAAGCCTTCTAGTCCTGCGGTAGGCTCATATGACCTTGCAAAAGAGTCGCACAAAATGTTTTGATGGTTTCTGGCAAACATTGACCTGCTGATTCCAGATCTTGATGAAGTTCGTATTTTCCTATGTGTGTGTGATACATAGGTTTTGTTTTATGACTTTCACACATACTTTCAAAAAGTAGTAGAAACACATTTTTTCAAACCCGAAAAAGTCTCCAAACAATATAAAACTACAGAATAAGGGTCTAAGGGTGCCATCGCCAGTCATGAAGAAGGGCTGGAAAATGCATATTTCCCAGGAAGCGAGTCACATTTCCCACAGATTTCCTACAAATTTTTATGTATTTCTTTATCTGAGAAGTCAAAATTTCCCTCCAAATCATCAAATTTCTTGGGAAGGAGCTTCCTAGATACTAAACGTTTTCCCATCATTGTCATGCAGCATGGAAATCAAAACAACAGTCTCTTTTCAGGCACCATGTTTCTGTCATTGGAAAAGTTTATGCTTGTACATGTATCAAAGAAAAGGGACAGCAAAACAAGTCAGACTTTTGCTAAATCTGTTAATTTATGACAAAGTTTGAAGGCATCTGTGAGAATGTTTTTTACATAAAATGTAGATTAGCATTCACTGAACAAAATTCAGGATGATTTCCTGAATTCTATTGTGCCTTTGGTGAAACTTTCGAGGTATGTTTTCCAGCAGCAGTTGTTTTGAACAACGGAATAAGCTCTATTTTGATAAGAGTATAAAGTCGTTTTGCATATTGACAGGGAGGTAGTGATTTGCATATTTGAATGAAAGAAAATAAGAAAAAAAAAGGTAAATTTTCTCGCATCAAAATGAAATAGGTACAATTTCCAAGTACTTCCTGCCAAGTAACAGACAGGGATTTCAAGAAAAAATTATTTTCTCCTTGAGAGTAATAATTTTTTTTTTGTCTCAGCACAATTTTTACTATTAGGGATGAAAATGAATTTTTCCCTATTAAAGTCTGACTCAGAGATTTCGAAATATTATTTTTTTGTGTAATAATGAAAAATAATCAACTAGAACTAAAGATAGTCACCTAAAATGCACAAATCCGAAATTTGAGATGAATCGGATTTTTCGTTTTGATGCAGTAAACATTTATGTGTATTATTACGTCCCATAGGATACTGTGTATAACAAAAATTCCGGATCCGGAATTTTATAACAAAGTTGCGATTTTCTATATGAAGGAATTCGATTTAAAGACACTATCAGTGATTTATCCGACAGAGTGAAAATATTGAAAGTTGCAGGAATAGTTTAAAAGTGAAGTTTAACTCTCACAAGTTAATTTTTCCAACAGAAGAATTAACAGAAAAGGAAGAAAACAGCATTGTTCAAAGATACGAATGAGGGCGCCCTCCTCAGGAAATCTCTGAGTCGGCCTTTAATTTCATTCTATAGAGGCATTCAAACCAAACATGGTCTTCATGTAGGTTATCACCTGACCCTACTATGCATGTCATCTGCATAGCTAAAAATAAATGAAAATGGTTGTAGGATGAGTTATTTTACTATTTTCAGTGTGCTTGAATATTTTCTTTTTCTTGATTTACCTTTTGCAATGTAGAGCTTTTTGAGCTGGTCCCTATTAGTAGCAGTTCTAAGCTGGTTTTGTTCATGATCCCTGATGAGCTCTACTAAAATCTGTTTGATATCTGTTGTTAATTACAGGAATGCAGCCGCCGTTTCAATTTGCCAATATCAAGTAAGTAACATTTTTGTGATGAGCTAGTAGTATAAATACAGCATGCTGTACAGTGAAAAGCTTGACATTAAGCTCATGTTACCCGTAATGATCATTATGATGATCATTGAATTGTCCGTGTTCATTATTAATAGGTAAGGAAGAGAGGGGGAAATTGATCTTGGAGCTTGTGAGAAATTCAAAAGCTAAAGTGAGATGAGATCTTTTAGCTCTTAAATTATTATGTCACAATGACAACAATAAAATACCTTAACTCTTTTGGACAACATACCATGCTAATTTACTAAAAATGAAATCACAAAAACAAACACAACCATTATTTTTACACACCTTGCTACTATTTAGAATTTTGTTTTGTGATTTGTACAGTTTTTGAGGGCAAGACTTCCATATTTACCATCCCCTCATCAGATATGCACAGAAAATGTTATTATTTTAGCTGTTTATTCCGTTTTTGATCAAACAGCCAAAATTAAAATAAATTTTGTATCATGTAAATATATACGAGGGGGGTACAAAGTCTTTCCCAGTTTTTGAACGTGTAGTGGTTCAAACCAAACCATTGCTATTGAACTGCAGCTACATATGGTCAACATTATTTTGGTTGTATTTTTTTCACCCTCGCGCTTTTCTAGCGCCGCGAGAGTGTTGTCATGATGGGGCGAATCTCGATTTCCTATGTGTGACGACTATCATGGGCTTCATTTTGATCGTACGTCAATGAAATTTTTTGGTAGTGGGTAAGGGTGGATATTGGACAAGCCTTGATAGAGCAATAAATCCCGAAATCGGTGGCGTGTTTTGGCCGCCGGAGTGGTTTTCGGTCTGTGGATCTTTTAGAATTGGAGGGAAATTGATGGAAATTGGTAATATTCTGTGATGTTACTACTATGCGCCGTGCCTTTAGATTACGCCTGCCGAGGTCTGGCATTTGGCAAAGAATTCTCGCCGTGTTCTTCTTCTCTGGTTCTATAAGACATCGATCGATTCACGCTCCGTTGTGGGTAGCCTATCATATGATGGTGTTTTTAAGCTTCGTCTATTCAAGGGTATCAATCACCGAAATCATAACGTCGACAGATCGTCCCTACAATATTACGGCAGGTCCGTATTTCCCCGGGGTAGTCTGATGTCACAGGACCCGAAAGGTACTGCCAACCTATGATGGGCTCGGCGAACTCAAACTTTTCCCACGGTGCTACGCCAATAGGCTAGCAATTTAATATGCACGATCTTACTTCCACCACCGCCGTAGTCATGAGCGGGTGCACCAATCGATTGTATAGTAAAAACCACGTGATATCGTTTTTATTGGCGTTGGCACAACATTACGTGACTCGTTGATTAAAATAACAAAACCTATGTTGTGCACTCGTTGCCCTTGGGCCGGCCAGGTCAGGCGGCAGGATCAAAAGAGGGTCTTTCCACCAGGCGTCGTATGTACGGTTGGCGGGTGTTGAAACGTTTCACGGTTTCAACCAACACATGACCAATTTTAAAGTCGGATCATACTAGTATTGAGAAACAAACAATTTTGATTAGGATGAAAACAATTATTCTGAACAAGTTTGGTGGAGTACACATGCAAGTAGGTCTACGTTGGTATGCACGGAAATGAGTAGTGAGGGCTGCATTAGATACAGTCAACAAGGGAGGGATTGTCAACATTGCACAAATAAGTGTGTAAAGCGAGTGGCTATCATACCACATGCCACGGTCACAGGAGTATGCGTCGCTATTCGTATAGGTTATTCACTTCTGACACATGTATGACATTTTAGCATGTTGGCAAGAGTTTAGCTAGTAGTAAAACGGAGTCATACTGAAATTTCGGGAATGTCAGACGAGTCACTATCAATCTTTTGCATTTCACATTTACGAACTGCCCTCAATCACCCTCATTGCCTGACGACCAATGTCAAACAAAACGACGCAAAAGGTTCCCGGTAGGCCTACTAAGTTATAGCTTAGCGAATACAAAATACACAGGAGTGCGCATTGGATGCGGGAGCAGCTTCAACCAGTACTGCTACAGATTTAATTGATCATTTGATATGTAAATTATTAATTCATAGTACTGTTTCATGAACAAACACTTGCCCTTGTCCATGATGTTGTCACTAAATGAAACCGGGGAAATCCCATGTGCACGCATCAGGAACCTGTGTGGGGTGGATCCATTCTAAACACAAGCAGATTAAGAATTCAAATGTCATCTTGATCAAGTTACCGGGTGGTCAAAGCACTGAGGGCATTAGCAGGGACTTTTAGCGGTCAAAGAATCATAACATTTGGACATCCGTCATTGTTTTAACACGTAGGCCTAAAACGACAAATATTTACAAAAAAAAAAAAAAAAAAAAAAAATATTTTTATGTTTTTTTGGGTGTGTGTGTTTCGAAGTTAATATTTCTATTCCAAAACTCTGAAGAACAAAACAAAATGTAAAGGTTTATTTTTGATTTATGAATATACGGAAAGGTCCGTAAATGCTGTAGGTCTATTGATGCTTTATGAGTTGCGGGTATATTGAGGCTTTGGCCGCCACTCGTACTGGCGGAACCTGCAAATTGGTGGTAAAATGTAGAGCTTACAATTCTTGCAACTTACGGGGGTTTGGTTTTACACGTCATTGTCACAGGGTCGTACGTCTTTACATGAATGTGTTACAAATAAACCGCGATGCATTATATGCAGTGAAATGGTTCGTGATCATGATTATGTGAAATCAGTGAAGACTGAAGAGCATTGTGAGTAGAGTAGTATCAAAATATACCACCGTCATTAATTTTTCACACACCGGGTAGCGTATCACGTTGTGGAGATTTTAAACGATACAGGACATAGTGGGGGTTTTCATGATTTCCTTTCTGGTAAAAGGGATTCAGTCATTAAGCATTGTATCTGTGTGTAATAAAAACTACTACATGTATGCCATAGTTACATCTGTGTGTGATCATTGGAGGGGAGGTGGGTTGTTGGATAGGGGAAGGGTGGGTTGGTGGATAGGGAAGAGTGGGGTGTTGAAGGGGGGGCAAGGTGGAAGTTGGGGCGGGGTTGGGGTACATCGGGGTAGGGTTGGGGTGACCCCATGTGACCTTCATAACCCCTGTGATCCTTCAGGACCCCGTGTGACCTCGTGTGACATGTAACCCTGTGACCTTGGGCGACATCTGGAGGAAAATGGTGACCTCATGGGTCCATGGTGACCTCATGGGACAATGGTGACCTTTGGTGTTACCATGTGACCTTGTGTGACCATGGTGACCTTGTGTGACCATGGTGACCTCGTGTGACCCTGGTGACCCCACGTGACCCCGGTGACCCATGGGACCGTGGTGACCCATGGGACCTTGGGACCTCTGTAAACCTTTGGTCCCCTTTACAAGTCAGTGAATCGGGGAGAGGCATTGGGTGGGCTTCGTCGAGGAGGGGGTGGGGTGTGTGCGGGGAGGGTTTGGAGGGGAACAGTAGGCGTGCTGGAGGGTGGGACCCAATGGACCTTTGTGGTGGAAGTTGGGGCGGGAGCGTGGGTGCACCAGCGGAGGGGGCACGGGTGGGGTACATCGGGGGGTGGGTGACCCCAGTGACCGTCATAATCCATGGTGACCTTCATGACCCTGTGTGACCTTTGTGACTCTCATGTGACCTTGGAACACCATGTGACCTACCATGGGAACCATGGTGAACCATGGGAACCATGGGACGGGTGTGACCATGGTCCACATTTGGTCCAATTTAACAGTAGTTGCATAGGGGAGGGGACTGGGTGGGCTTCGTCGAGGAGGGGGGTGGGGGTGGATGTGTCGGGGAGGGGCACAGGACATCGGAAGGTTCCTGGTGAACCCAGTGACTTTGTGGATAATGTGCCTTGTCAACCCCACAGACCTCATGTGACCTTGTTTTACCTTGGTGTTGTTACCTTGGTGTCCTCATGTTCCTTGGGGCATCATGTGACCTTGGTGACCTTCATGTGAACCTTGGTGACCTCAGGTGAACTTGGGTGACTAATTTGAACCTTGGTGACCTCGTGTGACCGTGGTGACCTCATGTGACCTTGGTGACCTAATGTGGACCTTGGTGGACCTCATGTGACCATGGCCCCATCACAAACCGGGGACGACCGGCCAACACCAATTGGTCCGAAGACCATGATGTATTGTTTTTGTAAATTGACACAGAAATTCAATCGCCCTTCTCAAATCAGGTAATAGTACTGAAACAAATATTAGGATATATGTACTTGTTTCGGAGGTATTATATTGCTTTCTTTCATGCTCACACCAATTTTGAACCACCAACTCATATCTTTATACTATGGTTTATTTTAGTCTTGTTAACATAAGTTCAGAGACGTTTGATAAACATTGTTGCTCCATGCTTAGAATAGTAGACACTTTCAATAGGCAACACAAGTGTGTTCACTGTGTAGGGTTCCGTTCCAGAAATTTCAGTTATAATCGTCTTGCCTGAGTTGACTAATTTGTCCAAAGCACTGGTAACTGGCATGAAAAGATTTTATGTAGGACATATGCATATAGGATACCACGAGTTTGGGGACAAACCCCCAGGTTACTATTAAACAAACAGTACAAAATGTAAGGTTAGGCTTTTTACGTTGTGTCAAAAATCAAATAATGGGGATGAATTCATATTCTGCACAATAGCCCCCAATGCAGTTTATTCCTTGAGGCTGCCAAATATAGTAGGATAGGAAACAATACTAAATTCTTTCCAAATCAATCAAATCAAATCAGACATGTCCCTCCATAGTCATTATGGTATAGACATGAAATACATAAGAGGGAGTTGGGAATCGATAAGAAGGGTTGGAATAAGTAGGAAAGGGTAGGGTAGGAAAGGGGTCGATAGGGTGTTACGAATGAGTGGGGGGAACGATGAGGGTGTTAACCCTTGAGAATAAGGAGGGTGGTAGGAATGAGGGTGTGGGAAGGGAGTTAGGATATTGTTTAAAGAAGGAAGGGGAGATATTGTGGAGGGGAGATATTGGGGAGGGAACAAGGGAGATATTAGGAAAGGTAGGTGGGATGTTGGGGTGGGTATACATAGGATGTGGAAGGGGTACGTGGGATGATGGGGATGGAGTAGATGGGATTTGGGGAGGAAGGGGTAGAGGGGTTGTAAGAGGGGAAGGCTGGATGTTGGTAGAGGGGTAAGGGGGGTTCCAACATATTTTTTTGCGTATGTGTATACAAAGGGGGGATGATGTGACCACTTAGATACCTGTAGCGTACATCAGGTGGGCACTCAATAATATCAAAATTCAGAATTTAAAACAGGTTTTTAAAGCAATACATTGAATTATTTTTTTTACTACATGAGTTAAATCATGTCATTTTTTCCCCTCCGTAGCTGCCGCCCCCCTGTGCCGATAAAAAGTGTGAGAGGAGGGTTTACATGAATCGTTGATGCTCTCGTTTTGGTAAAAGTGGACCAAACCTTCCCCTAAAATGGTCCTTTTTTACTTTTGACTTCCAACAAAAATGGACTTAATTTCTCTTAATTTGGGACATTTTTATCAATATCTAATATTAAGCAAAAAAAGGGACTTTTCCCCTTTTGGGGATTCTGCCACTCCCACTCCCCTTAGATACAGGCCTATTGTTTTTTTTAATGAAGCAGATTATTTAAGACCTCAAATCAGGACATTTTGTTCAGCGCTCTTGACCAGCTTATTGAGGTCACAGCGATTTAATGGCTGTGTTGTGTTCACGGAAAAAGCTAGAAAAAAGACTTGTAGCATGGACTCATGACAGTCAATTGCAGTGGTCACACACGTAGGGGAGTACATTTCTCAAAGGTGTGATGAGGTGGAGGCAGTGAAGGAATCACATTCCTAGGGGATAAGGTTAGTGGGGGGTGGTGGATGCGATGTGGCTGTGACAGCTAGAGTGAGGTATGGGTGTGTGAAGTTTCTGGAAGTTTAGGGAAAGTGGGGAGTTGTTGCAAGGAATAGATATCTTTGAAGATGATGAAAGGAAGGGTTTAGGAGTTGGTGAGATCAGTGATGCTGTACTGGGAGTGAGACGTGGTCTCAGCGAAAAATGAGATGGGGTTATGAGACGGAGAGAGAGAGAGCAATGATTAGAGCGATGTGTGGTGTGAAGTTGATGGATAGGACCGAAAGACTGAGGATTGATGCTGGGGTTGGAAAGAGGCGATGGACCGTTTGGCGAAGGCGAAAAGTGTACGTGGTATGGCAGGGTGAAGGATAAAGAGCATGTGTTAAAGAAGGGCTTTGAGGTTGTGAGGTGGGAGGTTTAAGGAGGAGGGGGGACGTCCAAAGAAGACATGGAAGAAGCAAGTGGAAAGAGGAGAGTGGGAGGGTCGGGTTGGGGATGGGGGAGGATTGCAATGAACGGGATGAAAATGGAAGGAGGGACGTGAGGGCGGGTTGTGCGAACGAATGTGAGGTGAATACGGACACCCCGTGACGGGACAAAACTGGATTTAACACTTTGGTTTAATACTTCCTAGACTCTGAGGGAAAGATGAACAATTTAAGCCCATTTTGAAGAAATCAGAGTAATATTTAAGATTTAACCTTTTGTGATGACCTTTGCCGATTTTTGTGTTATATCCAGAACCATAAAGTTGGAAGAGTACTAAAGCTCTACCTTTTTAATCCTTGTAACAAGTGGAACACTTTGGTTACCTTTTTACAGCAGTCCAAGCATTTTTCATTTGACCCTAGTTTGTTGGGGTTAGACTGAGTTTCATTTCGTCCAATTGGGGTTCCTGTCCAGAATTTTAGTCTTGTCCCGTCAAATGTTATGGTCGTCTGTTCAAGACGATTGCTATGTCCCTTTTTGAGGTACATCCCCCCATATATAATGGTTGTTGACCCCCACAGCCCTAGCGTGGCCCATGCAAACCTCTACACATGAGATATAAAAAATATCAGAAATCTACCCCCAGGGCCTCAGCAAACCCCCCTGCCACCACCCACCCACCCCCACTCCAGGGCTTAGGCCCGTGCCCTGCAAAACAGTAAATTGAAGGGTCTCATCAGAAATACATTTCATACATTAATGTGCACGAATCACTAACGCTTAACAAATTCTACCGCGCGTCACAGTCAACACCACTAAACGGAATCTCCTTCCCATAATAGAAATGTCTTACTTCCTCGAATCGCTCACAGCGAGGCGGGGAAGGAGACGAGCAGTCTTGTTCTTTATGTTTTTAAGCACATTACGAAAGAAATTTCACAATCCTGAAAAAAATTCTTGAAATACATAAAACCGGCAGTACAACCGGTGTTGGACTCCGGATAATAAATATAGCTTATGGCTATATGATAGATGTGTGGTTTTAAAATTCTCTATTGACTTAGCGGTAGTTTGCTGGCGATATATTCAGATTAAGACTGCCTTGAACAAGGAGTAATGTTATGTTGGTTGTCCAACAACCTCAGCGATTTTGTGTGTTGCCCTGTACGGGAGCTTTCTGGGTGTTCGTCGGTTCTCTTTTTCAAGGATCTGCCAGTTTCACCAGATGAAACTGTGTCACATGGATCCAACAAGGATAAGAATAGATAAACTCCAGTGGAGTTCTGGGAAACAGGGGTCTTTAGGGTGTACTAGTTGTTGTAGTAGAGTGTTAGTAGTCTTAAAGATGCAAAAGAGATTTTGAGGCACCCAAATATGTGCATAAACAGGGGACGGGGAACGGATTTGACAAAACATCAAAATTAACGGGGGGGCTGAAAGGCTGTAAATTTGTACCAAAAAGCTTCCAAAATGGGAGAGTTGCAAGATTTTGCAGAATTACCGGGGAGGCGCGACCCCCTCCCTGATTCCGCGCCTGCCTAATGTGTGCAATTCCTTGTTTAGCCATCTTGTGCAAAATGCTACCCATTTTGAAGAGTGAAATACTCAAAAATTTTGGATTGTATAGCATTTTTTACATCGCCAAATATACAGTGTGAGTCAATTAAAACCGCTCCATTCAGGAAAATATTTTTTCTCAAAGGTTTAAACGTTATTTTTGCTTAATGTGTGCTTTGGTGTTTCAGGGATAAAAGGCTATCAGAAGATTTTTATTTGTGTCTTTGGAATTTGGGTTTCAGAAACTATGCCAATTTCGCGGAGAGACCTAAAAATCAGTTTGCGCCGATTTTAGACATAAAATGCGGAGAGACTGACACGACGTTATACCATAACACATTAGAAAGATAATTTCACATATGCAATTTCAGTTGGTATCGATTTCTTCTTGCAAAAAAACATTTTTTTTGTGTTAAGTTTGAATATAATGGTCTATTGATGTAAATAATTATAAGTAAATCCTCAAACAAATGATGAAATTGAAATACTTGTCAATCATAAATAAAGAGCGCGGTTATTGAAATCATTCCATATCAATGTCCTCAGTGCATGAACACAAATTGATGAAATGCTCAGGATTTTGTGTTTTACATCTCTAACGTAATTATTTGCCAAATACATTATACTCAGCGTAGATTAAAATGCGCTGAGAAGAAGAGCAAGAACGAAAGTTGAAGTTTTCTGCAAATAAATTGCGAATTAAAAACTTTTTAAAATTCAATATCGCAATGTTTTCAAGGCTGAAACAAAAACTTCTAGGGTTTCACTTGCTCTATGGTTCGTTGTAGGTATTAAACATTGAATCTTGCTAACCAATTAAGTAAACTGTCATCTTAACACACGCGATCTTGACTTCTCTATTGGGAAATTGAATGGTTCACTCAGGATTTTCTTGTGTAATCCCGAGGATATTATTTTTATAATCCTTCAATATTGCTCCCACCTTCTATTTTGTAAGATAATTTGGGGTTAATTTTGTAATCAAATCACTACTGAAGAACATGTTACGCCATGTAACACGAGCCCGCGCATCTTTGGTTGGCTCAAAAGCGGCAAACGGATTTTGGAAGTCTCTCAGCAAAACATAGGCATTAAAATTCTTCCTCAAAAAGTCCAAATGAACCAAATAAACGTTTTTCTCTAAAGGCCTGTTATATCCCTCTTTCTAACCAAAGCAAACATTGGAGCAAAAATACTCTTAACTATTTAATTATTTTTTTATGTGAAGTAGGGTTTTTTTTGGACTCACCAATGTATAAAAACAGCCCAGTTGAGATAAAAATGTCAAAAACTATATACAAACTTTTCGAAGGAATTCAAGTGCACAAGGGCCATAATGAGTCATTGCATATAGACTACGACACTCAATTCAGCATTTCTTACCTTTGTATTGTTGCTAAGGAGTGTCTTAAAGGGAGAAAAAGAAAAAAGGAATCTGACTTGATTATAGTTCAGACAAAACATAGGCTAATTTCGTTTTATCCTATACAAAATTAGAAATTTCAAAATTTTTGTACCAAAGAAACATTTCTCAGCTTAATCCTTTCAGATGGGGTTATTTTTGATAGAAAGCTTTACATCAGGACAAAAATCAAAACTTTCTAATCTTTTAGGGACACCTGATATGTGAAATCTCTTGTTGCACCTTTAAATACACCCGTAGACGATTCTTCTGAAGAACTTTGCGAATAGCCTGGACTATTGGAGGCTGGTGCCCTATAATAGTCAGCTCCTAGGTTCTATGGACTACCCAAGATAAACAAAGTGGGTGCCCCCTGCGCCCCATTGTATCGGCTATTGGCTCTCCGACCTATAAGATAGCCAAGGAGTTGACCCACATACAACTACAAGCCCTGTATTTATTCATAGCATATGCAAGTTATGAATTCCAAAACTTTAATGGAATAAACATGCTTTATAAAAAGTATCAGATGGGTCAGGTTAGAAGGTGCAACAAGAGATTTTTGAGGCACCCAAATATTGTCATAGTAATTTCATATAGACTAGACACTTAATAGATTTCTTACCTTGTATTTGGCTACGGAAAAGTCTTAAGTGAGAAAAAAGGTGATTCTGATTTGCTTATATTTCAATACAAAACATATAGGCTGAATTTCATATTTGCTCCTATACGAAATTAGAAATTTCAAAATTTTTGTACCAAAGAAACATTTCTCAGCTTAATACTTTCAGATTGGGTTATTTTTGATACAAAGCTTTACATCAGGGCAAAAATCAGTACTTTCTAATTTTTTAGGAACACCTAGTGAAATCTCTCGTTACACCTTTAAGGAAACTCCCTAAGATACCACAAGGATTCTTCACACTACTACAGTAATTTCTGCTAAGTGCTGCATCACATCATGCCCAGGGGCCGCTCTATACATAAACCTGTTGTCATCCATGAGCACTGAGAAAAACATGGGGAAAAGGTAGGTTTCACACTGCAGCATGGACTGCAAAAAGGGTCCCAAAACCATGCAAACTGCCCAAAAAAAGCATCTTTGGTTCTGGCTTGAAATCAATACAACAAACATACTCATTTTGAGATTGGAAAATTGCACATTTGTTCTCACATACCTATGCAAGTAGGCCAACTTACTTTTAAAATAACAAATTTACCCATTAAAGGGGGATGGCCTGATTTAATTATACAAATTGTTCACCTTGATTGAATGACCTTGACAACAAAACCCCATCTGTAAAGTTTAGTGCCGATATTTCAATCGTTTTCATGCGAGAGCTAAAAACGTGGTTTTGTAAGCCCCATAGAGTACTGTGTAAAATTAGTATTGGTCAACCAAAATGGGGCACATTTTTGTTTATTACATCCAAACCAAACACCTTTTGGCCCTTTGGTAAATGTGAAAATAGTAGCTTGCTTTAGACACCAAAGTATTGACCACTTCCGGGAAAATCTGGGGATGAGGCTATTTACAATCATGTCATGGACCTTTAACAAAATAATCTTTGAATTATACTGCAAACAAAATTAGAATTTTGAGTTAATTGTCTCACGATTATATCATGGTAAAGTGTTTGCACTGTGCTCCATGTGTAGGCTAATAAATGCAGCTTCCCAGGCAAATCTCCTTATATTTCTTAAAATTAGAACCAAGCTGATTATTATTTCCATTACATCCCTTACATTTTATGTTCCCTGTAACATAACCCAATAAATCAGGATCGCAATATCGGAGCAAAACTTTACATATGGGGTTTTGGGATGAAGGCCATTCTATCAAGATGAAAACTTCATATACCTTATTGTTCCTAATAAACCCCTTGGGGGCTTTGCATTTTTCAAAAGGGGGGCATTTATTACAGTCAAAAATGGAAAGTCAAAAATCACCTTACACATGTTTATTTTCGCTGATTACCAATACAGATGAACGAGCAGGTGGACGCTGTTTTCCCACCTACCGAGGTCAAAGTTCCACACTAATTTAACTATTACAACTGTGCACTACTACTGTCTTAAATATGTCAGCTCGTCATAGAACTCAAACATGCGACAAAACAACCCACGCTATTTTGGAGCCATTTTGGAATCTGGTAAAACACTGTGCCCGGCTTCGAGTAAACTTTCTGAACAAACCATGGCGCCTGATGATGTCCCTTGGATGTCTAAGGATCAATTTTATAGCCGAGGGGTCACCTGGCAAAATCAAGGAGAAGGTGCATTTTTCCAGCTGTAAGATGAGTTAAAGGGGCTTGGCATCCATTACCATTAGTGCAGATCATAAGTCATAAAGCATTATGACAAACACGATTATGATACGATTACTATTGTCCCCGGCCATTAAATCAGCGATTTAGGTAACCTTAACTTGTTTCTGAATTGTTTTTGATCCAAATCGTAGGGATGGGTTTATTATTAGAGCAGGGCGTTATTATAGGACACAACCGGTATATTTAACTTGGGTTCATCCCCCCTAGTAGGTGACACAAGGTTGCTGAAAATGATAACATATTCACATGCTCCAATTATTCCACTACATGGGTAGAACATTTATTGGTTCTCACGATAAATACATACAAGGGTTCTTCTTTATGAACTCTTAATTTAATACAAACTCTGGTCGTTGTAAGGTTTAAACTACAAATACTTACATTGTTTCATAGCACTTCCACAATAATTTAAAAAGCTAACCACATACAAATGGCCCTATACCAACTAATTTTCATTCTGTTGTACTGCGAAATATAATAGGCACTGCAACTTTTGAGTTACATTAATTTCTTTTAAGTTCCACAAAAAATGATAACTAGAATTGCATCAAATTCATTCCTTGCAATATGGTGATTCTTTAAATCTGCACAATCCATTATTAAAAGTTAGGAATTAAGTGTGAAAAAACTTGTAATATTATTATATTATTATATGAACTTTTTTGCTTTAGTATACAAAGTGCTCGTCTGTCCTCTGAAGTTCACGACACATAATGCAATTTACATGTAGTCGTCCAAGTTGAGTCAACCCCCTAGTCGACAGTTTAGGGACAATGACAAACACAAAATGTACGACCAAATTGTTCCTAAAACCCTATGGATACAAAATGCATATGAGTGCCTGTAAAGGTAGACGAGTAGGGGTCACAAAGATATACATGGGATCAAAATTGGAAAATTTTGTTGAAAAATCATACCATGCACAAACCACTGGTATCGACACTAGGATAAAAAAAATCTTGACTTGCAGTCATGGCTGAGACCATTACCAAAAGTTAAAGGGGCTTGTTCCGATCGCTTTTATTTAACCAACCGAAGTCAGTCTTAATTTTTTGCATCACAGGTGAAGAAGGCCGTATATTTCCTCATTGTTTGTCCTGAAATTTTAGCTTTCAAATGTATTGTCCTTTTCTTTCGCCAGTGTACAATCAAAACAACTACCGGTTTTAATGTGTAAACCATCAATATTATCACAGTAGTAAAATAGGGGGGCGTTGCACTATGCAATTCGCGTCTCAGCATCAAAACCCGCCATTTGTTTCCCACGGTACTTGATGGTCCGTATGTGGCCAGTTTCAGGCTCTCATAAATCAAGTAGAGAACACGATAGACCAACTCGTAACAAAGGATCAAAGTTTTGCTTTTGTGGCATGTTTTTCAATATCATAAACTTTCATAATTATGGAACATATTTATTACAGAAGAAAAAAAGAATAAGGTTGATTGATATTTAATTGAATGTTATTACCTACCATACCTCGTAGAAAAAATTGTTTAATAGAAGTCAAACCTGTTTGTGAATACAAGCTTAGCCACAAGACTGGCAACCACTAAGACATTTTAATAATTCTCAATAGGTAACAAAGGCCACCAAACAGAAACATACATTGGCTGCATATTTTCACATTCTTTAGCAGGAATTTCCATGACAGCCACTGCATCGCAACCCTTCGACATGGGAGAATGCACATAAGACCAATTACACTGAGTCGCGTGCCCAGATTGTTGGGGGTGGTGCCAGATCCATTTCATAGTTCAATATGGAACAAACTGCCAGTTGTTCAAAACATTGTCTTGCTGGCCAAATTCACATGTCGCAATGAATATTTTCCACCCTTTGATTTCTCGCTATCCCCATGGGTGTAAATTAGGGTTTACAATGGAAATATACACACCATAGGGAAACGCCAATCATTTTATGAATAAAAAGAGTAATAAACTATCCCCTACACACTACCCCTACCTTTTCAAAGTTAGCATTTCTCATTTCGAGAATAAAGATAGGATTTTTGAACGGAACTCACTCTCTATTGCACTTGAAACCAAGGCATTCCATTATTTAAGGTTCATTTTGTGATTCCAGCACCTTGTGCTTAATCCTTGTTCACAAGATCAGTGCTTGAGAACAGCTTATTCACAAATTTTGGTTATTATGCCCATCTTGTTGGTTTTGTATTAATGAGCAATATGCTTGTTTCCCATTGTCCCCATAGGCCACTGTGCTGTAATTTGGGCTTCTTGTCCATTTACAGATCAAAATTGGCCAAATTTCTCTTACAAGCTACACAATTTGTGTGTAAGATTGCGTACGCAGAGATTGCCAAACGGTTCAGATGATATAAAAATCTTAAATTTTTAGTTACGTTGGGGGACGTTGAATTACAACAATCATAAAGTGCATGAATAGGGGTATATTCACGTACACATGATTTGATAAAGCTAACGGTCAGATGATATAAAAATATCCAACCTCTTTAGGTAAGTTGTGGGACGAGGTTGTGGATCCGAAAAATGCCCCTTTAAGTGGAGGATACCATATACAGTGTATTGTTATATTTCATTGAATTACAACAATCCACATGTGCATGAATAGGGATAACTGCATTTTGGTCAGATTAACTACCTGCATTACACAAATGCTTAGCAGCAGTACCAACCTGAAGATGACTCTGGGATCACAGTGACATATTGCCACTAATGGCAGCTAGACTTTAAGGACCTTTAAGTTGGGAAAGCAAGTAAATTACCAAATTGCAAGCTTGAATTTGCACTGATCGTCTGACACTCCCCAAGTGATCGATAAATACTTCAAGGATGAAAAGTAATGTGCACAATTGGTTTTACGTATTCTTGTTCATCTTTTTTCTCTGCCTATGATGTAATTATTCCTGGGACACTAGTGGGAGGGAGGACTTTTTAACACATTAAGGTTTATCCTTGATAAATAAACATTCAATGGCGATCAGTAATGCGGTATCAAATAATTCTTAAGTTAAATTAAACAACTAACATTTCATGGGCCTAATACAAATGTGCTAAGTGATTAATCTACAAATGAAACCAACTTAATATAAAACATGTCTTCTTTTGTAATGAATCCGCTAGCATTTGTACACTCGAAATCAAAGAAAGGGCTCTAGGCATGTATGTTACTGTACAAGGTTTCAATATGTACATATCAAACAGCCACAGCCTGTTGAAGAGGTGGTTATTGTGGAGACACAAATTCGATGAGATTATCTAGCTAGTAGAATAGACGGCGAGCAGGCTCTCTGGACTTTGATCTTGACGACATAGACAAGAAAAGGAAAGACATAAGCTAATTGGATTAATGTGATATATACAACACTGATGTTCATAAGAGATGAGTATTCCAGGAGAGGGGGTTTTGGGGATAGAATAGTCCTTGATAGCAGGGCCGTCGCAGGACTTATTTTGGGGACGGAGGTGCGGTACGTTGAAAAGTGGACCTTGTTTGGTAAAAGTGGACTTAACCCCCCTGAAATGGTCCTTTTTGAACAAGACTTCTCATCACCGAAAAGTGGGACTTCTTGTCAAAATTTCTCCTACATTTGGCTCTTTTACGCAAAAATTCAGCAAAAAATAGACCTTTTGCCTTTTGTGGAATATGAGGGAAACCCCCTGCAGACCCCCCAGGCCTGGTGCAGAGAGATGAAAATCTAGTTATTTGGCATATGGTAAATGATATTCACCTTTGATTTGAGTTCTATGTTTTCATCTTGTAAACGGTTCAACTTTTGTTGTAACTCGCTGACCTGCAGCCTAAGTGCCTCTACATCTGCCGTGTCTGGTCCAGCCTGACCTAAATGCATGCTTCAGGGAAGCTAAGATTGATCCAAGTTAAGGAAACAAAGTGCAAAAACATTATCTGGTTTATGATCACAACTTAGGAGCCTTTCTGACATTTCCAAAACCTATCAACCATCCCATCCTGTATATATATAGTGATTAATCTTTTCCCTGAGATGGCCAGCCGCACGATGGTGAAAAAAAAAAACCCATTGCGCTTGGCCAGATTCGAACGGCGACCTGTATTACATGCACGACGCTCTAACCGACTGAGCTATCAAGCGGGTTGGTAGAAGAGCGATAGATATTATCTTATAGCGATAGATATTATCTAATATCTATCGATCTTCTACCAACCCTGCCTTGATAGCTCAGTCGGTTAGAGCGTCGGCATCGTAATACGAGGTCGCCGGTTCGAACCGGGCCAAGCGCACATGGGTTTTTTTTTTTTTTTTTCCAACCACGATCGTGCGCTGGCCATCTCAGGGAAAGATTATAAATATATATCTACATCCTTGTCTACCTGGAGAAAATAAGTAGTTTAATCTCATCCACAGCCATGTTGTTACTAGTTGTTAGGTATTCCAGGCTCACACTTGTGGTGGGTCAGGTTCCAAAGGTGCACAAATTGGGAGACTTCTTAATGGTATGGGTCCAACCTCTTTCTTAGAGTTCTTTCACCGAAGTCTTGTGTAAATCGCAATCTGCACTGGCGTGCACGAACTAATTCTTTCTTCAACTCTGTTTTTGTTACCTTTTCGAGTCTATGGGAAAGTATTCCTGTTGATATTCAAACTGAAAATGTAAACAAAGCGCTAATTTAGACCAGATGAAATTTCAATTTCATCTGATTTCTGGAGTTAGACACAAAAGAGGTTTGATTCAATAGTGCATAAAGATGTATTTTCATCACTTGCACAACATACTCAATTTTGAAGTTCAAAGGTAAAGTTATTTGAGAAAGAGACAGCTTGAATGGCATTAAAAGTCACTTTTTTACTAAAACACAGATTTTCTCAATGTTGAATTTTCGCAAAATTTGGCAAATTTTCAGACAAGATAACTCCAAAAATACCGAAGTAAAAGGTAAGGTTTAACTTTCCTACGATAGCAATCGATCTTCTCTAGGAACGGTTTTCTCAATTTTTCATTTTTTGATTTCTAACTAAAGATATTCTCCAATATATACTCAAATTTTGGAAAAGAAAAGTAAAAATCACACTTTTTTGACATTTTTCCTTATATTTCGAAAAGTTCCATTTTAAAAAAATGAAAAAACCGTCCCTAGACAAATTTGTCTTTGTTTCTAAAAAATAACATAAGAAATCATGAAAGTTCAAGTTGTTTTTGTTATGCTGTCTGAAAATTTTGGGGCAAAATCATGTTTTTTAGTATTTTTCTCAAAATACGGAAAGTTTTACATTAATCTGATGCCACCATAGGGTTCATCGCCCAATTTTCTTTCTACAAATGTATACTTTTACATACAATAATCAAATATTTGCAAAGTTACAAACCAAAATAGATACTCAAGGTTGACACTGTCCTTAAGGAGAGCTATAGGGGAGCAAAACTCTCACTCGCCTTAAAAGACGATGTCTGGAATAGGCCTAATATAACTGTGCTTGTTCCAATCGTCTTTGAGAACCCTGATTTACCCGGAGGTAGTATCAATTTTGGTATCACATGAAAGGCTGTATTTTCTCATCGTTGTCCTGAAATTTCAGCTTTTCAAATCAATTTCTTTCTCAAGACACAGATAAAAAAAACTACCGTTTTAATGGTTAACCATCAGTATAGCAAAGTAGTGAATGGGGCGTTGCACTAATGCATTTTTGCACTAGCATCAAAACCGCAAGTTTATTTCCCATGGTGCTTGATGGTCAGTGTGCACAAGTGTCAGGCTCTCGTATCAAGTATAGAACCAGATAGACAAAAATCGGAACAAGCACCTTTAAGACATATAACATACCATTTATTTATTAAAATAACATTTATCTATCTTTGAATGGAAGGATACTCCAGTGCATTGTTGGGTTTCTCTGGTTCTTCATAAAGGGCTACTAGTGTCTTGGTGAGTGTATCTAACACACCTGCCTTCTCCAGATATTTCCTGAACTCCTCACGCTTGGAGTCTGCTGGCTGCAAGTAAACAAAATAAAATAGATCATCAAAGGAGTCTGACTTTAGACTTGGGCTTAAACCAGGGTTAGTCCTACATGTGTGGACCTTTTTTCCTTCAAAATACTGTGAAAGTTAATATGTAACTGGTGAGAAAATTCCTTCAGGATGGGCCGGAATGGCCCATCTATGAGGAATTTTCTCACCTGTTACAGCACATTTTCAGAGTAGAAGAAAAAAGGTCCACTCATGTAGGACTAACCCTGGTTTAAACCAAGGTTTAAATCTAGTCTCCCTTTCAGAATACCAGCCCATGTC